>LVTN01001835.1:25133-54862 GCA_001649415.1 Musa itinerans | reverse complement strand
TATTTTATTGAAATGCCTACCGGGCTTCTCTTTCTTGCTCCCGGTTAAGCTAATATATTTTTTATTACTATCGGTATAGTACAGGAGTTACAGAGGAAAAGAGTATCGGAGTTATAGAACTATAAGTAATTGACGGAGAGGTTTACTGGAATCTGGAACAATACTTGATGATTCTTCACCGACAACAAAGACAGATGAAAGTCAAGTCAAACACCTGAGCAAGGAATTAGCATCTCTCGACTCGCTGAAAAGCCAAGCCAGTACTTTCTGCATTTCCAACCTCCCTCGCTTCAAAGCAATGAAAACTGTCCCTCGCTACTTTCCCTACCGCCACTTGAAACTGGTGTATACCCAACACACTTCTCTAATGATGCCCTGGACCCTGTACTGTAAAACTATCCTCTTTCTCGCCCACCTGGTGCTCTTTCTCTAAAGTAAAGTCATTCAGTTACCTGCTTCTATTGTCGTCACTAATTGAACTGTATCTCTTGCCTCACCTTCGACTCTTCTCCTGCCCGATTGAGTGCTCTTTCCGCCCCTACCCGAGTCACTTAATTCAAATAGCCTACTGTTTGAACCCAGCTTTTGGTGAACTTCCCTGGCCTAGACACTCATCTTTTCTATCTCTGGCTCCTCGGACCTCGGGCTACTATAACTATGGCAACTATACATATGGCTCTTCTCTTGCTCCGATACCTAGGTAAACTAATTCCTCTTTCTTACTCGGGCTCCTAATCTTTCTTACTTAAAGAACTCTCCCTTATTTCTGCTCTTGCTCGGGAAAGCACCCTTCTGGATTTCTTTGAGGAAGCCGAGTTAAGTACAGGCTTTGAAGCGAAGGTATCTGAATGTTTTCCCATGTTTTTTCATAGCAAATATGGACTTTGGTACAGGCTTTGAAGCTCTAAGTGGTAGAGTTGAGTCTAGGAGCTAGGTCTTCCAATTCCATTCTTCACTTCAATACCAGAGGATAGGCCGGGTCTTCAAGGGTAGTTGGCGAACAAGTCAAAGATAAGAGATGCAGTGCGGGCGCTAACCAAGACAAGAAGGATTAATGTTTTCGAGATGAGCTGCTCACTTAGTCTCCGAGTAGGGAATAGGGCTTGTTTACTGACTTAGTATCGTCAAGTAGTACTTAATTTCATTGTCTAGGGAATTCAATAAGTGGTCAAGTGCCGGTTGCAAAGGGAGAGTAAACACCATGAGTTGGCGAAAGGGATGCTGTCTAAGTCAACAGTGAGTCGGGTCAGGATCAATGCCAGGAGTTCAAGGCTTTACCGATATAATTTTCACTGGGGATTCCCTTTCTTCCCCGCTTGCAGCTTACTTCAGAGCTGTTGATTCGAGAGACCCCAGATCATGTGCTTACTTACTTTAAGAATGAAGTTTTCTACTTTTCCTGAGTTAACCTGTGCCCTTAATTAGTGGGCCAAGCGTATACTAAGTGCTTTTGAGTCTGCTGAATCAAGTAGTCCTGTTTCCGTAGTAGTAGTAGCCAGAGGATAGGTCTTGTTGCCCTCATATTAAGTTGAGGAGCAATAGGATAGTAGTCCAGAGCAATAACAGTATTTGTAGCCAAGCCAGAGGTTAGAGGTGGATGAGCCAGAGTATAGGTAAAGAAACAACTCAACTACTAGCAACGGAACAAGTAATTACTATCTTTAATTAGTGATAAGTGAGTCCTGTATCCGTCGTTCAATAAGGAGTAGAGTAGCCCAGGTTGCCAGCCCAGAAGAAATACTAGTAGTAGTGAGGAAATCAGTAAGTAAGATAAGACTGATTCTTATATTCAATAAGTTAGTATCATATGTACATTACTTGTTCAACTCAGAGCAATCAAGCTAGGTTCCACTCAGAGCAATCACTTTTGTGGGAAGCAGTTAAGTCAGAATAGAAGGAGAGGCTAGAGTTATGAGTAAGCCCGCCGATTCCCCGAACCATAGATAGAACTCACCCATTAGAGACTTAACAAGCACTTCCACTATCACTCCTACTGTTGCTTCATATCCATGTCGAACAAAGCACTTTATTATACCTCCTCACCACTACTACTACTTGGTTAAGTAAAGCTTTAGTATCGGTTAAGCCAGACAAGCAGACACAAGAACAGGAGTAGGTAAGGTTACTTCAAACTTGAACAGGAGTAGGTAGGTTACTTCAAACTTTAGGCACCCGAAACAAGACTTGGAGCTAGGCTTGAGCACCAAAACTCGCCCACTTATTCAATTCCTAGACAATTAAGTACTACTTTTAACTACACTTGAAGACTAAACTCGGAATTACACTCAGTGGTTAGAAAGGTTAGAATGATACATCCACTGATAAGAGCCAAGCTACAACTAACGACTAAGTCCTTTGTTCACCCGATTCTTGCTCTAGTACTGTTGCTTGCCAGTGACTAGACTAAGAATGGAACTAAGTTGGAAAGTCAGAATTACTGAATGAAACTAGGAATGGAACTACTAAGTATCAGAATGAAGCCAGTACTACCGGGATGGGATTCAACTAATTCCACTATTAGTGGCTTGGCTCTTATCTTTATATAGGAGAAAGGATTCAACCCTTACACATCAAGTAGGATAACTGATTCCACTCCCCTTTCCACTTTACCTCGAACAACATCTTTTCTCTTTTGGCGACTTAATATAAGGGGAACTAACCACGCTAAAACATCTTCTGCAAACTTACTATAAGGGCCTCTGATAAGTGTTAACAACTTTTGATAGAGGCCTTTCCGTAGTCAACTCATTCCATTCTGACTTGCTTGTCTAGTAGTGACTTGGACCTCACTTAGGTGCCTGTATTTCATTCAACTACTCTGGTCTTCTACTCTGCACTAGCTAATATCTTCTAAGGTCTTCTACTCTGCACTAGCTAATATCTTCTAAGGTCTTCTACTCTGCACTAGCTAATATCTTCTAAGGTCTATACTAGCTAATATGTTCTCTGGTCTTCAACTCACCGAGCCAACCACTTTGCTTTCGTATAAAGAACTCCCTCAGAGAACTGAGCTACATCCTCCCTAAGACTTATTGAAAGCACAGACATCCTCCCTAAGACTTATTGAAAGCACAGATAATAACTCAGGAGGGTGAGGCTGCTTGTAGTAGTGACTGGGCCCACTACTCCTACTTATACTACTAGTTGGTGCTGTCAACCGGGGTTCCAATTAGTTCTATTTATCTCCTAGGGGGCTGAGCCCGACACTCATCTATAGCAGCAGAGGGCTACTCAGCAGCGCACAAAGGTACCATTATGATTGGAAGCCATAGAGTGAAGGGGATAACAATAACTCATCGAGAAGACTAGGAAGACACCCCTGAATAAAGGTAACCAAAAAGAGGGAGCCTAAGAACAGTCCAAAGAAGAGAAAGTGAAGAGACAAAAGGGGGGAAAGGGAGGTTGGGGCGCAGATAGGTAGACAATAAGGCTTTACTTTCAGTTTCGTTAAGGGTAGTAGAGTGAGTTGGGGCAAGAGGATAGTTTAGTATTAGCTTGTTGGTGGGCTTTCCCTTGAACAGGACGGACCACTCCTTGAAGGGTGAGACTTTTACCTTAGTTGTCGTATATAGAGATAACGGTAATATTCAAAACGCAGGGCTGGGCCATGGCTCTCAAGATTCTGCGTTAGTGAAGAGTTGTGCTGGAGCTTACTTTGGGGGTGCATTAGCTTCTATATTGGTTTTCGGTTGGAGTTTTCGGGGTAAGTTAGTGAGCTTTTTCGCACTTAGCTTAGGAACGTTGTTCGTTGCCGTTGCTTGTTGAACTCGAAATCAAAGCAAAGACATGCAAGTTATAGGTTCAATTCCCATTCTTATCTTTATAGCAGAAGCATACTACTTCCTATGGCTATGTGAACTCTTTCTCGAAAGGAACCTAGACGTTACTCGCCTCCCAAGAGTCTATAGTATAGTTTACTTTCCTCGCAAAGGCATAGATAGTAAGGAACTCAAGAAAGTAGATACGAGTTTACTTTAGTCCTGTTCTTGTTCTTGTAGAAGTCGAAGAGAAGCAGTGCCCAGATGAGGCAGCAAGCTATTCTTCAAGTGTAGTTGTGGAAATCAGATCCGATGCTTCAGCCCTCGATAGATCAAATGCATTCTTTGACTACTTTGTTGCTCTTTAACTCTTACTTATTAGTTCAATTCTGACTCAGGGTGTTCCAGGTTGAATCCCATTCCGGTAGTACTGGCTAAGTATACGATGCTACCCAAAAACACGGGTTTCTTCAATAATCTCATCCAAAATAGATCTGCCAGTAGGTAAAATCATGGTGCTATTAAAAAACCCGGTAATTGGTGACTTCCGACTTCCCTTGCCGACCCTAACTAACTCTACTTGATGAGCCGACAAGCCTATGGAGCTACAGTGACACTGAACCAACTCACTACTCGGTTAAGGCTTTAACACCTGATTTAGAGTGGAGGGCTTGAACACCATCTTGAGAGTACCCTACTTGAACACCATCTTGAGAGTGCTTTCCTTCTTAAGTAGTAGCTTGGCAGGTCAACAACTCATTGGATTAGTTGAGTTCCAGTTTTATTTATCGATGCGAACTAGAGGAGGTCTTTTCACAGTTTTCTTTCCTTAAACCTTTTTTCTCTACATACCAGCCAGATCCTTGATCTCAAATGCCTTACAACAATGTGAATGTGCATGAAACCTTTTCTTTTTTATTGCCTTCTCCCCCGTAAGGACAATGGCATCAACACATAACCACTATCCCTTGAGTCCCCTCCTTTCTCTTTCTTGACAAATACGGAATGATCTGCTGCATTCCTAAACCGACCACCTTAGCGAATAACTCCGCCCTTCTTATCCTCCATACATAGAAAGGCAAAACCGACCGAGGCTTTCTCCAATAATATACCCCATTGGATACAAATTCAAGCTTTACTCGTTTTGGCTAAGCTTTGTCTCGAAAAGTCCTAAGGGAATATGAGCCTTTAACAAGTAACAAGCTCTTCAGGGCACGCACTTTGGTTCCTGAAATTCCAACAGAGCAGACAGTCGGCTCCCATGGGCCACGAGCTTGCTTAGCACTATCCGCCGATAGACAAACAAAAAAAGAAAACATGGCTTGGTGGGAATCCACATTATGCATTCTTTCTTTGACTTTCACTTCACCTAGCTCCCGAGCGTACTCAAACGAAAATCAGCCACACCCACCCTTTGCCCTATGAAGGGCTTCGGCCACCAGCCTAGTATACTCTCATAAGTTTTCATATAGGTCTGTAATATCATAAGTTTTCATATAGGTCTGTGAAATAAGTTTTCATATAGGTCTGTGAAAGCCGCTTTCTTCATGCCGGATGTAGGGTCGAGAATACTGCTGTTACCGAGAAACCCGTACTAGAAGCAAGAAGTCGCCAATAGATAGAAGCTCCGCTTCGACCACTAAACCATCGATATAGGTCAAATAGCAGAAAGCCCAATCGAACAACAGGGGAGAACTCTGAGCCATAGCCATAACCACACCACCGACATCGCCCACATTCCCCCAAATAGAAAGATGAAAGAAGAAGACCTGGCAAGGAAGAAGATGAGCTAAAGCCATTGGAACAGAACTCTTAGATATGCTCTTTCTGGATGAGTTTTCCCCTTCCCTTAGATCATGGATGAGGGTAGATTCCATTTAGCTAGCCAGTCCCTGTAAATCTGTATGCTTCACACATTCCGGTTTCTCCCTTACGTGATAGGGCTATCAACCCAAGTGCTTTCTTAATAAGTTACTAGCCAACGAGTTTTCCAAGTGCTTTCTTAAGTTACTAGCCAACGAGTTTTTGCCCGAGTCCTGTGGCAATGAGGAAAAGAAGGACAGCTACTATAGCTGGTAAGCCTAAGACTGTAAAGGCCCCCTATTTGAGCGCATAGAAAGCTGCATATGTCATGGGTTGTAGGGAAGAGGTAACACGTGTACATGAAAGCAAGCGAGAGCAGAGCATAGGGATGTGGGGAGGTTATAAGTCTCGAAAGAAGCACAGAGAAAGCAAAAAACTGTTGGTTGGGGCGCACCAGCAAGGCATATAGGTGAAGCAGCATTTCTGAGATGAGGAGAAGGTCTCTTGTTCAGATAGATAGGTTTAGTGCACTTTGGTAGTGGCGAATGTTTCATGCCTCATTCCCATTTTCTCTTACCAAGTTATCGTACTCGCCTGGGTTTAGTTTAGGAGGCAGTCCGTCGAGTGGTCAATGTCTTATTTTAGTATAAGCGAGTGAATGGCTTTCCTGGTCTTTGATGACTTATTTCGCCTTAAAGATGCATTGCCGTTTTACTTAGCTTACTTGTATTCTTTGACTTTTTGTTTGAGTGAAAGAGACTTAGATTCCAGTTAGTTCTTCCATGGGCGGCGTCAACCAATTTGACCGGCTTTCCTCCAACTATAACAAAGTAGGATATCCTCTTCTATGATATGAATGGAATCGGCAAGTAGGCCAATTTCCCCTACGAAACTTTGAACGAATTCAAAAGAAAGGAAAGGAAGTAGAGACACATTAAGAAAGGCTCTTTGTTATTCCCTATTCTGTCATTATTATTTATCGATGCGAACTAGAGGAGGTCTTTTCACAGTTTTCTTTCCTTAAACCTTTTTTCTCTACATACCAGCCAGATCCTTGATCTCAAATGCCTTACAACAATGTGAATGTGCATGAAACCTTTTCTTTTTTATTGCCTTCTCCCCCGTAAGGACAATGGCATCAACACATAACCACTATCACTTGAGTCCCCTCCTTTCTCTTTCTTGACAAATACGGAATGATCTGCTGCATTACTTCTATGTAAACCAACAGGTAGTCAATACTTACTCTACTACTTAGTGTAATTCTTTACAATAACTCGCCTCTGGCTACTAGCTAATCTCTCCCCTCTGTAAACTAAGACTATCCTCTGGCTCTGTAAACTCATACTAATGAAACAGGACTTCTACTTGTGTCCTGCAAGTCAAGTGCCACTTATATATCTGCCACTCTCAACAGTACTTACAGTTAAGGCTCTAGACCACTTACCTAGCCTAGACTTTAGCCAACACCTTGATACAACACATGTATGATCCTGCTGGAACAACACTTAGCGCTTACTTGTAAGTAAAGTCAGATAATATACCCCGAGCTCAACTCTTGCTACAAATAAAGTAATTGCTCATCTACCTCTCCTCGAAAGTTCACTTATTGTCTTGCCCGAAACTTACAATAAGTTCCTCAACAAATACTTCTTTCAACAAGGCCTGCTATAGTAGCTGGGTGTTCTATTAGAGATTCCAAAGCCGCTTCTGATCTTGTAACTGCCAATGACTTAAGGGCATGACTACTTTCATTACATATCGGCAGGCCACTACTAGACAAGCATAGAAACAAAAACCACTACTTTTGACAGGGCTCCTAACGCGCAACTAGCAATAAGCTTGGCCCGGAGAGTCCAAATTGAGTCTATTTCCTACCTTTGGCTAATGATTCTGTTTCAAACAAGGCTACGTTCCTTGTCTCTGACTTTCGAGATGACTTCTGACTTTGGAATTGAAAGAGAAGAGTCCCGGCCAAGTCACTACTAGACAAGACACAACTAATGACCGCCAAGGCACGGGCAACTAATGACATTCTCAATAATTCTACTAGCAACTCGAAACTACACTTGATACTTTACCTCTATCCTCTACCTAAGTCAACTAATTCTTATTTATGCCTCTCGACTCCGAGCCTTACAATTAAGCTTCCAACTCGGTATTCCACTCAGGATGCTAAGGGCTAACTAGTGAGTTCAGTTACTCATCGCCAACACAACACCCGAACCTAATCGGCAAGGTAAGCAGTTAAGTAAGCAGGACTACCCGGTATTCCCACTAATAAGAATAATTGACCTAGATCTCATCCCTCTCTGGCTCTGGCTCTGTAAACTACTACTGATTCAACAAGAACAGAAACATCAACCTAGAACTCGAACTTAACTTTTTGAACTGACTCACTCTACAGCTAGAGCTCGCAACAAAGCCTCTCAAACCATTAACTTCAGGGCTGGACTACTACTTAAAGGGTCAATTCCTCAAGTTAGAATTCAATATGAGCACATATACTAATACTAGGAAGGAAACTAAGGTAATTCCACTCTAAAGTAGGCAAGTAGGAGAGTCAGAATGCACTCTCAAGTAGGCTAGTAGGAAAGTCAGAATCAACCTAGTAAGTAGAAGAATGCAACCCCTACTAATACAGAATGAAACAACTTAGTTGTATTGGCGAACACATGACTTGGGGGCTAGTATAGTTGACTGACTTGCTTGTATATCATTGATCAGAATGAAAGTAGTCGCTTGGTTAGTGAAATACCAGAGTTGTAGTTGTAGTAGTAGCTTGAGGCGAGGAAGCTAAGCTATAAGTACTGAGTTTAGCCTATTGTTATTGGTATTAATTCTTGAACTTCTGGAGTTCATTGTGGCTTGGCTCTGTTACTTGTTGCATTCTTAAATGGGTTCGCTCCATTCTCATTCTTATCTTACTTACCTCAATTCTTGATCTAGGGGGGCACCTCCGTAGCTCTAGCTTTCATTTCCCTCCATAGTTTCATCTGTATTTGTTGACAGAGCCAGAGGAAAGAGAGGCAAGGGAAGCAGTCTAAATCCGGTGTTCCAGTTAATAAGTTAAGAAAGGAGATAAGACTGATGCTAGTGGCTAGGTAGTAAGTCCACCAATTCCCTGCAGCTAGGGGGCAGTTGATAAGAATGAAACAGGGTAATTACAGACTTCACTCAGATAGTTTACAGACTTATAAAGCAGTGCTAACAAGCCTGAAGCAGAACCCCAACTAGATCAGAATTTCCCTCAGTAGTCGTCCATTTCGAGGTAAAGTTGAAAGTGTAGTTTAAGTGCTCGTCTTGTAGTTGTAGAGAGGGGAGCAAGAGTTAGAGTAGTTGCCCTAGATTGAAGTTGGCAGAGCCTGTAGTTGTAGAGTTGAATCCTCGACTAGTATACGAGTAGTACATAAGGTATTAATTCCCTGTGCCTAGGGTAGCTCAGAGTTCAACTGGGTTGTATAAGAATGTAACTAGTCAGTCTAAGGCTATGAATGCGGAAGGGATAGTCAGTCTAAGGCTATGAAGCAGGAATGCAACTAGGGAGTCAAAGCTACCAACAAGGATGAAACCACTAACAACAAGAGTAAAACACCCATCCACTGACCAAGAATCAAACTCAGCAGACTAAGAATTGAACTAATAAGTAGGGGTTAGTGAATTGACCAAGGTAGTTACAGAACGAAACAGTGCACCACTAGTAGTTCATTAAAGAATTCCACTCAGAGGTGAGCTAGTGGGAAAGTAAGAGACAAACTCAGATATTAGATTGCAACTAACTAGTCACAGTCTTCCAAGTGCCCTCCTTAACCCAAGAATTCCACTAGTGAAACTAAGAATTGAACTCAGCAGTATCGGAATGGAACGAGGTTGAGCTAGAGAGGTGAGCTAGTTTAGGGTGCTAAGGAAAGAGAATCATCTGTTCGAGGTCAAGTTGAAAGGGGAGTTGAAGAAGACCCCTTAGTGTCCCTTTACAGAATGAAACAGTAGGGGAGGAAGTCAGAATGCACCTAAGCAGTATCAGGATGAAACCAAGGGAGTTACAGAACGAAACCAGGTAGTCTGAGAATGAAACTAAGTAGTATGAGAATGAACCCTTAGGGGCGTGTCTAAGAATGCAACTACTCATTGGTGAGCTAGTCAGAAAGTCAGAATTCAAGCAATGCCCCCACGAACCAAGAATGAAACTGCTAAGGAGGCATATCGGAATGAAACCGGGTAGTCAAAGAACCAAACCAATCAAAGAATGCAACTCAGCAGTGACAGACTGAAACAAGTGCTACCGATTCCCTTACTTGCCTACCGATTCCCTGTTGTTAGGTGGTTGGCAACCAGACTTAACCCGAGTAGTTACAGACTGAAACTAGTGTCAAGTGAGAATTCAGTGTGAGTTGCCTGAGTTCACAGAGCCGAGGTAAGCTATGAAAGTTACGTTTCTAGTAGCTAGTTTCATTCTTATTAGTAGTGGCCCTCTAAGTAAGTTTCCAGTTGCATCTGATCTGTATTAGTTGCCAGCTGCCAGTTTCATCTCCTGTTCCTGTTCTTGCTTGTTTCGATCTGTAAGTACTGAGTTTAGGTAGCAAGAGGGAGAGGTGAGCTAGTAGTTAAGTAAGGAAGTAAAGAATTGCACTAAGTAGTAAAAGAGTGAAACAAGGCCTGCTCTAGTAGCTGGGTGTTCGAGATGATAAAGTAAGTAAAGTGGATTTCCCTACTCTGGTATGGGAGCCGGAGTGAGATGAGATGAGAGCCATAATAGTATTAGTAGCCTGAGGAGAGTTGGAAGAGCCAGTAAGGCAGAAGGCAGGAAGTTAGAATTCCACTATTGGTAAGGGTGGTATGTCGCTAAGGTATCTATTGCTAGGTAGCTAAGGTATCTAACCACTAAATCAAAGACTGGAACTAATGCAAGTAAGAATGAAAACAGGTAGCCAAAGAGTGGAGCTAGTAAGGGAAAGAATGAAACTGGATCCAAGCCTATGGCAAGTGGTAGTCCTGTTCGAGTGTGAGTTTAAGACCGGTTAGTAGATCCCTTATTCTTATGAGTAGTGGCTAGAGAGATGAGCTAGTAGGATTGAACTAGCAGGTATAAGCAAGACCCTATTGACGAAATCAAACCCTAGGAAAGCAACTAAGAATGCAGCCTAGGTCTCTGTCCCTTAGCTCTATATATCATTGTGATCAATGATTTCATCCTTTTTTTATCAGTTAGTGAGAAAAGGATGAAGTCCAGGCTTGTTAGCAAGACCCGGGATGCGCCTATGATCTGGCATTGGGTATGCTCTGGAATCTATTGATGTTCTAGTCCTCCTTAACGCAACTAACTACTAAGCTTGACCCTTTCCTTACCATACTTTAGAACTAGAATTGGGGATTCTACTCTACAACTACAGGCTGGTCTCCAGTTTCATTCTGATATTAGTACTAGATGCCTAGCTCACCAATGAGTTGAATTCTTAGTAGTAGTAGTGGGAATGCATGGAATCAGTGGGTCCCTACTCTGGTATGGGAGCCGGAGTGAGATGAGATGAGAGCCATAATAGTATTAGTAGCCTGAGGAGAGTTGGAAGAGCCAGTAAGGCAGAAGGCAGGAAGTTAGAATTCCACTATTGGTAAGGGTGGTATGTCGCTAAGGTATCTATTGCTAGGTAGCTAAGGTATCTAACCACTAAATCAAAGACTGGAACTAATGCAAGTAAGAATGAAAACAGGTAGCCAAAGAGTGGAGCTAGTAAGGGAAAGAATGAAACTGGATCCAAGCCTATGGCAAGTGGTAGTCCTGTTCGAGTGTGAGTTTAAGACCGGTTAGTAGATCCCTTATTCTTATGAGTAGTGGCTAGAGAGATGAGCTAGTAGGATTGAACTAGCAGGTATAAGCAAGACCCTATTGACGAAATCAAACCCTAGGAAAGCAACTAAGAATGCAGCCTAGGTCTCTGTCCCTTAGCTCTATATATCATTGTGATCAATGATTTCATCCTTTTTTTATCAGTTAGTGAGAAAAGGATGAAGTCCAGGCTTGTTAGCAAGACCCGGGATGCGCCTATGATCTGGCATTGGGTATGCTCTGGAATCTATTGATGTTCTAGTCCTCCTTAACGCAACTAACTACTAAGCTTGACCCTTTCCTTACCATACTTTAGAACTAGAATTGGGGATTCTACTCTACAACTACAGGCTGGTCTCCAGTTTCATTCTGATATTAGTACTAGATGCCTAGCTCACCAATGAGTTGAATTCTTAGTAGTAGTAGTGGGAATGCATGGAATCAGTGGGGGCAAGGGAAGAATTGGTAATACTAGCTCCACTCCTTAACTCCCGGGTTGCATTCTTTAATGAGGTTAGTTGAATTCTGTAATGAACTACTAGATGCTATGTACTAGCTGACTAGCTCACCTACTTACTACTTTCATTCTTACTTTCTTCCTACTCAAGAGCTGCCCTTCCTGCTTCAAAGCCTTATACTTACAACTCTCAACTACCCTTGATTTCCTTCCCGATTCTTAGCCTTATACTTACAACTCGAAACTCCCCTCCCTTCCTGCTGAAAAGCCTTCTACTTAGCTACCCGATTTCATTCTAACTTCTTAACCCTTTGTTTCAATCTTTGACTCCCGAGTTTCATTCTTTGACTACTTTGTTTCATCCCGGTCAGAGTAGAGCTCTTTTCACTGAGGTTAATTCTGATCTTAGTAGCTCCACTCTTTGGCTACCTGGCTTTAAGGCTTATACTGACTTGCATCTGCTTGTCTCCTCTTCTGTAGTTTTCTACCTTCCTTCTGACTTGCTGAATGAGGATCTTACTTGACTAATATACTGGTTGGGGATTCAACTCACACTTGAACAGGACTACTACTACTGGGACTACCTGGGACTACCAGGACTACTACTTCTACTTCTTTCAACTAGCCCAGCAGCAGGCTACAATACCTATACCTCTGACAACTATACCTCTGGCTACAAATAAAGAGTTCATCGCCTCTGGCAATTAATACTACAAATAGGGTAGCTGGCATAGGCACACAGGGAATGGAACGAGTGCATCCAAGCCTGAGACTAGTGAATCCAAGACTGAAGGATGAAAGGATAGACTCAAACTAAAACCGAGCAGAGTGCAAGCAGTACCAAGCGAGCCTAAGACAAGGGAGTCGAAGAACCAAACACCTACTAGGCAGACTGATGCCACTGCTACCCCTTATTATAATTTCTACAACTACTACTAGAAAGACTTAAGCCACTGCTTCCAAGGGGGCTACTGGTGTTGCTAAGGCTGATGTTAGTGAGTTCCGGGCTAAGAGTGGAGCTGGGCAGCATTTGATCAGTTGCTATCTAGTAGCAGTCCTATGTTGGGTAGTTAGGGAATAGAGCTAGGCAAACCAATTACTTACTTCCTTCAACTCAGGAGTTAGAGATTGAAAGAGTAAACAACAAGCCTGGCTCTAGGTAGTTACAGTATGGGACTGGCTCTAGGTGGTGTTACATAATCCAACTGCCTAAACTCAGACTGAAAGAGTGACCTAGCGAATCAAATCAGTACCGGCAAGAATGAAACCACTACCAGCAAGGCACCAACTAGTGCCCCTTATGATAATTCGTTGTAGTAGTTGACTTACCGCTCATAAGTAAGAAAGATAAGAATACACCTCAGTAGTAAAAGACTTCAACAAGTGGTACTAAGCCTTTCCCCAGAATGAGGGGAGTAGTTACAAGATCTGAAGCCGGGTGCTCGATAGTCAGAATGAAATAGACCGATAGGAAGGAAGAATGTCCCTCAGCAGTCCAAGAATTACACTAGTGAGTAACAGAGATGCCCTAACGCTAAGATCAGAATGAAACACCGGTGGAGGGAGTTAGTAAGTATCAGTAACAACTACTAGAAATCGACAACTATACCTTATGGAGCCAGTAAGGGAAAGAGTGAAACTGGGTTGTATAAGACTGGAACTAATAAGTCTAAAGCTATGAATGCGGAAGGGCTAGAACTTAAGTACTGGCTAAGGCTATGAAGCAGGAATGCAACTAGGGAGTCAAAGCTACCAACAAGGATGAAACCACTAACAACAAGAGTAAAACACCCATCCACTGACCAAGAATCAAACTCAGCAGACTAAGAATTGAACTAATAAGTAGGGGTTAGTGAATTGACCAAGGTAGTTACAGAACGAAACAGTGCACCACTAGTAGTTCATTAAAGAATTCCACTCAGAGGTGAGCTAGTGGGAAAGTAAGAGACAAACTCAGATATTAGATTGCAACTAACTAGTCACAGTCTTCCAAGTGCCCTCCTTAACCCAAGAATTCCACTAGTGAAACTAAGAATTGAACTCAGCAGTATCGGAATGGAACGAGGTTGAGCTAGAGAGGTGAGCTAGTTTAGGGTGCTAAGGAAAGAGAATCATCTGTTCGAGGTCAAGTTGAAAGGGGAGTTGAAGAAGACCCCTTAGTGTCCCTTTACAGAATGAAACAGTAGGGGAGGAAGTCAGAATGCACCTAAGCAGTATCAGGATGAAACCAAGGGAGTTACAGAACGAAACCAGGTAGTCTGAGAATGAAACTAAGTAGTATGAGAATGAACCCTTAGGGGCGTGTCTAAGAATGCAACTACTCATTGGTGAGCTAGTCAGAAAGTCAGAATTCAAGCAATGCCCCCACGAACCAAGAATGAAACTGCTAAGGAGGCATATCGGAATGAAACCGGGTAGTCAAAGAACCAAACCAATCAAAGAATGCAACTCAGCAGTGACAGACTGAAACAAGTGCTACCGATTCCCTTACTTGCCTACCGATTCCCTGTTGTTAGGTGGTTGGCAACCAGACTTAACCCGAGTAGTTACAGACTGAAACTAGTGTCAAGTGAGAATTCAGTGTGAGTTGCCTGAGTTCACAGAGCCGAGGTAAGCTATGAAAGTTACGTTTCTAGTAGCTAGTTTCATTCTTATTAGTAGTGGCCCTCTAAGTAAGTTTCCAGTTGCATCTGATCTGTATTAGTTGCCAGCTGCCAGTTTCATCTCCTGTTCCTGTTCTTGCTTGTTTCGATCTGTAAGTACTGAGTTTAGGTAGCAAGAGGGAGAGGTGAGCTAGTAGTTAAGTAAGGAAGTAAAGAATTGCACTAAGTAGTAAAAGAGTGAAACAAGGCCTGCTCTAGTAGCTGGGTGTTCGAGATGATAAAGTAAGTAAAGTGGATTTCCCTACTCTGGTATGGGAGCCGGAGTGAGATGAGATGAGAGCCATAATAGTATTAGTAGCCTGAGGAGAGTTGGAAGAGCCAGTAAGGCAGAAGGCAGGAAGTTAGAATTCCACTATTGGTAAGGGTGGTATGTCGCTAAGGTATCTATTGCTAGGTAGCTAAGGTATCTAACCACTAAATCAAAGACTGGAACTAATGCAAGTAAGAATGAAAACAGGTAGCCAAAGAGTGGAGCTAGTAAGGGAAAGAATGAAACTGGATCCAAGCCTATGGCAAGTGGTAGTCCTGTTCGAGTGTGAGTTTAAGACCGGTTAGTAGATCCCTTATTCTTATGAGTAGTGGCTAGAGAGATGAGCTAGTAGGATTGAACTAGCAGGTATAAGCAAGACCCTATTGACGAAATCAAACCCTAGGAAAGCAACTAAGAATGCAGCCTAGGTCTCTGTCCCTTAGCTCTATATATCATTGTGATCAATGATTTCATCCTTTTTTTATCAGTTAGTGAGAAAAGGATGAAGTCCAGGCTTGTTAGCAAGACCCGGGATGCGCCTATGATCTGGCATTGGGTATGCTCTGGAATCTATTGATGTTCTAGTCCTCCTTAACGCAACTAACTACTAAGCTTGACCCTTTCCTTACCATACTTTAGAACTAGAATTGGGGATTCTACTCTACAACTACAGGCTGGTCTCCAGTTTCATTCTGATATTAGTACTAGATGCCTAGCTCACCAATGAGTTGAATTCTTAGTAGTAGTAGTGGGAATGCATGGAATCAGTGGGGGCAAGGGAAGAATTGGTAATACTAGCTCCACTCCTTAACTCCCGGGTTGCATTCTTTAATGAGGTTAGTTGAATTCTGTAATGAACTACTAGATGCTATGTACTAGCTGACTAGCTCACCTACTTACTACTTTCATTCTTACTTTCTTCCTACTCAAGAGCTGCCCTTCCTGCTTCAAAGCCTTATACTTACAACTCTCAACTACCCTTGATTTCCTTCCCGATTCTTAGCCTTATACTTACAACTCGAAACTCCCCTCCCTTCCTGCTGAAAAGCCTTCTACTTAGCTACCCGATTTCATTCTAACTTCTTAACCCTTTGTTTCAATCTTTGACTCCCGAGTTTCATTCTTTGACTACTTTGTTTCATCCCGGTCAGAGTAGAGCTCTTTTCACTGAGGTTAATTCTGATCTTAGTAGCTCCACTCTTTGGCTACCTGGCTTTAAGGCTTATACTGACTTGCATCTGCTTGTCTCCTCTTCTGTAGTTTTCTACCTTCCTTCTGACTTGCTGAATGAGGATCTTACTTGATAATATACTGGTTGGGGATTCAACTCACACTTGAACAGGACTACTACTACTGGGACTACCTGGGACTACCAGGACTACTACTTCTACTTCTTTCAACTAGCCCAGCAGCAGGCTACAATACCTATACCTCTGACAACTATACCTCTGGCTACAAATAAAGAGTTCATCGCCTTTGGCAATTAATACTACAAATAGGGTAGCTGGCAACTATCCCTCTACTCTTGCTACAAATAAAGGATGAAACAACTGAGTCTAATTCTTCCTTTGGGGGGGATTCTTTCAATTCTGCACTTCCGTACTTATAGCTTCCTCGCCTCTCTCTCCTCTTTAAACTCATATTTATTGAAACTAGCCCAATAGTGGGTTCATTCTGCTACTACTTAGGTCAATTCTGAGTCTTGTACTAGATGCGGCAGCTGGGTCATATAACTCCTGCGTTCCATTATGTGACTACCCAGTTGCTTTCTTTGACTTAGGAGTGTAATTCTGACTTTCCTACTTGTCTCTTTCATTCCAACTACTGAGTTCCCGAACACTTAACTTGGTTCTGATGCTGACTAGTTTGATTCTTGGACGAGTGAGTTGCATTCTGTAATTCCCGAGTTTTATTCTTGTTCCGTGGGGGCACAGTTTCATTCTTGCTTGGTGCATTCTGTATTCTGATACAACCTACTGTTTTATTCTATGACTTATGAGTTTGATTCTTATCTAGTAGCTAGGCATTGGTAATAGGTGGGCAAGAGACAAACTACTACTTGGTGCTTTCCCTTGCTAGCTCCACTCTCGGTAGGCAGGAGATACTCAGAAGTGGTCTTCTACTAGCCTCTGAGTTGCTCTAGTTTCATTCTGTAAAGGGATACTCAGAAGTGGTCTTCTACTCCTTGTCCTATTGTCGGTGAAGAAAGTGAATCAGTGTTGTCTACAGTTTCAAGTAGTGTTCCATCAGTGTTGTCTATACAGTTTCAAGTAGTGTTCTATAAGAATAAGGAGTGGGATCGGAGGTTCTATTGAAGAATGACTTGAAATCTGGAGTAGCTTCCCTTGCCGACCTCAACTCCAGTATAGGTACCCGACCTCTCTACTTCTACAAATAATAATTCCATTAGCTTTGCAGCTGGCAACTATCCCTTAATTCTTCTCTGGTTACTCACACTCTGGCTACTAACCCGAACTCAACTTCCCTTGCCGACCTCAACTCTGGCTCTGGCTCTTTTCACTCAAAGAACTATACGGGCTCCTGCCAAGCCACTCATAGTTGAATTAGTTTACTTACCGCTACTAAGCAGGGGAACTACTAGAACCATTCTTATTGAAACAAGCAAGCCCTGGTAGTAGTAGAATTCTTACAATTGAGCACTCGGCTTCCTCCCCTTTGCCAACAACTAGTGACTTTATTCTTCTGACAGCCAGGAGGTATCAAACTACTGATCTCAAGTCTAGTACCTTAGTAACAATGAGTCACTACTAAATCATTAGCCAGGAAAGGAATTGCTTCCCGCAACTTACAATAAGGTCATCTACTTGTGTTGAACCGACAATAAAGACATCTGACTTTAGAACTGGAACTCGGGGGATGAAACTAGAACTGAAAAGAAACTCCACTTTGGCTACTATACCCATGGCAACTGGCAACTATGAAACGAGTTATGAGTAAGTCTATATTTGTGGGAAGCTATTCCCAGCCCCAACAATAAGGAGCGGGATCGGAGGTTCTATTGAAGAATGACTTGAAATCTGGAGTAGCTTCCCTTGCCGACCTCAACTCCAGTATAGGTACCCGACCTCTCTACTTCTACTAATAATAATTCCATTAGCTTTGCAGCTGGCAACTATCCCTTAATTCTTCTCTGGTTACTCACACTCTGGCTACTAACCCGAACTCAACTTCCCTTGCCGACCTCAACTCTGGCTCTGGCTCTTTTCACTCAAAGAACTATACGGGCTCCTGCCAAGCCACTCATAGTTGAATTAGTTTACTTACCGCTACTAAGCAGGGGAACTACTAGAACCATTCTTATTGAAACAAGCAAGCCCTGGTAGTAGTAGAATTCTTACAATTGAGCACTCGGCTTCCTCCCCTTTGCCAACAACTAGTGACTTTATTCTTCTGACAGCCAGGAGGTATCAAACTACTGATCTCAAGTCTAGTACCTTAGTAACAATGAGTCACTACTAAATCATTAGCCAGGAAAGGAATTGCTTCCCGCAACTTACAATAAGGTCATCTACTTGTGTTGAACCGACAATAAAGACATCTGACTTTAGAACTGGAACTCGGGGGATGAAACTAGAACTGAAAAGAAACTCCACTTTGGCTACTATACCCATGGCAACTGGCAACTATGAAACGAGTTATGAGTAAGTCTATATTTGTGGGAAGCTATTCCCAGCCCCAACAAGTACTAAAAGTAGTAGAGTTGTTAGGTGTTAAGTACTAAAAGTAGTAGAGTTGTTAGGTGTTTGTCACCTGTCTTCACGGGCAATAAGATAGTGTCGAGGTCCTTATAGTAAGTTGCAGAGTCCTGTACTGGCTTTGAAGCGGGATCAGAGGCTTAAGTGAGCAGTTCGGGTGCAATTCCTTCAGCGCAAGAAAGATGAAATGAAGAATTTAAGCCCTTATATTAAGTCGCACTAGCGGCAGTGATCCTTTCTGATAAACCACTTATCTTTCCTGTCTACCTACGCTATACCAACACAGTCAAAAAAGCCATATAAATTGATTATATCTTTATATGTTTAAATCGTACCTGCTCTCGGTGTCGCGGTAGCAAAAGGACTGAACCGCTTGCTTGATACGCTCGTTCGTCAACAACACCCTACTTTAGAACTTATGATTCTCTTGTTGATTTGGTACCTGAACTAACTCTACTTGCTGAATTCAGAACTATTGTATACCTCCCAGCCCTCTCCTCTTCTCTTTCACTCTTCCTAGCTATAGGTCTATGAGTGTAAGCCGACGACACAAGCCCTCTCACGCCAACAGCAGTTACTCCTTTAGCTTAGAGTCAACCAGCAAAGGAATCTTGTTCCGAGCAGTGAGTAAACCAACTAAGCATAGACTAGAGTCGCCAACTAACATGGATTTGAGTAAACCCCCCTTTAAGATAAGAATTGAGTTTTATACTCCGACTTAATCTAAAGAATTGAACTCGAAGCTAGGCTAAAAGAAACAGAATCGGGGGAGTCAGAAACGGAAGGAACCCTCTGTTAATGCAATTGAAAGCAGGTTTTCTCTCTTCCGCGCCCAATCAATGAAAAACATCTACTTATTTTAAATAATGCTTTTTGAACTAGATCAATTAGGGTCTAAAGTATCAATCCATTTCAACTAAGAACCAAGCAACTAGGCAAACTGCTTCTATTCCCTCTTCTATTGTAATCAATACTGATTCAATAAGGGGCAAGCAAATCTCTATCCTCCCTCTCGCCTACCTAGTGCTTTAAGATCTTTCCCTGTGTGAACCTGTTTACCTGTTCGTATCTGGTACTGTTGAAGCTTTGTCAACTAATTCATTGCCTGTAATATAGTGTAGTATGTCTGTCCTTACCTTAGTAAGCCCTGAACCTGGACTTCTCCTCTTTGAATGGAATCTAAAGAAGAAGCTCTTTGAATGGAATCTAAAGAAGAAGCATCAGATCTTCTCTCCAACTCTGGAAATAAGGTTGAATCTAATACAAAGAAGGGAACTACTACAAATACTTACTTCTACTCGCCCAGACCAAAGCCTAATTGTTACTAAAATACCTGAAAAAGAGCAGGACTACTATCTTATTACCCTGCCCCGGAACTAGACTTGAGAACTCACTCCTACTGTTGCTCACAAGAACCACACTTTAAACAAATCATTCCACTGCTACTATCTGAACTCACTCTATCTTATTGCCCTAACTACACTTTCAGAATTGATTGCAGAGGAAAACACCTTGACTGATAGCTTATAAATGGAAGGAATCACACAACTACCCAGCATATGGGAATTACCCCCGGCGTATTGGAATAAAACTAAGTAAACAGGTTCGGATGTAAGACAGTTGCCTTCTCTTTCTTCCCTGGCTCTTTGAACTCTTCTCTTGATGGCCGAGCACATAGCAAGTCTCTCGCCCCCACCCCCGCTTGAGTGGAATTATGCAATTCCTTAATGTATCCTGCGCCTACCTATATGTCCAGTGCCCTAGGAGAGTTAGGTGCAAGGGACGGGACCTTGATGCACGAACGACCGGACTGACCGTTCTTTCGACCAAAACAAAAGACCGGTCGCCCTAAGAAGAAATGTAGTTTAGTTTTTCATATCAATCTTCTTATTCTTCTGGAACTCTAAAACTAGTGAACTCGGGAATCAAATGCAGGTGCAGGCTCAGGTCCAAGAACAGGCCCAACAAAAACAAGATCAGAAGCAGAAAGTACTATAAGGGCCCAACCTCCAGAACAGCTTCCCTTTCTGACCAGAAACTCACTATAGAGGAACTTAATAAGGTGGCCTCTCACAACAAACCCCCCTGATTCAGTTTCTTACCTTGGATCAATTCCTTATTCCCAGTTTAGAGGTCAATTCGGAGTAGCTTGCCTGATAGCATTGGTTGAGTGACTGAGTGAAGGTGTTTGTCAAGTGTATCTCTGGTAAAGAAGAAAGTACTGGCGCGGGCGCTCGAAAGAAGAGAGCCACTTAGGTATCTGCCTTTGTTGACTCAACTCCAGTGCCCTTAAGTAATTTGGTGCGGTAGCAACAACAACAACATATCTAATGTAAGTTAATAAACAAGAAAAGAGCATATTTGTTTAAGTCCTGTTCCTGACCAAGTCCTGTGCCCTTAAGTAATTGGCGTCAGGCTAGCATTAGTAAGCTCAATTAAGACAGGAATTCCACTTTCCTTGTTGTGATAACTTAGCGCTTGCTGCTTGCTTTAGTCTTCACTGATTCGGTATTCATGGCTAAAGGAGCTCAATGAAGTCTCTTCAGCAGGAGAAGGAGTTAGACTCACCCACTTTGCAATTAGGGCGTAGAAATATTCCCTTAGGGTAAGAAACATCAGAATTGGCATTAAGCCTTTTCTTTTCGCCCTGCTTGAACGCATGATTGAGAGTTTCATCCAGAGTTTTGAGTTTTCTTCACGAGTTTCATTCATAGTTCCGAATTGTCATCTATTAGGTGCTAGTTTATACTTGCTCCTATTGGTTTCATTCTTTGACTACTTGTACTACACTTGGTTTCATTCCTACTTTCCTACTTTCAAGAGATATTCTATGGTGGATTTACTACTTTACTTGACAGAAAGAGAAGAGACATAGGTGGGCGAGTTACTACTTGAGTTCTTGCTTATGATTCGAATTCTTTTTTGATTGGTTCATTCTGTATTGACTACTCGAGGGTATTAGCCTCTAACTACTTTCAATTCTTACTTCAGAGTTGGATTCCTACTTCTTAGTGGAATTATTGTTCTCGGTGGCGTTGATAATAAACTCCATTCTTGAATTCCGAACACACCCTTATATTCACATTATTGGATTAGTCTTCGAGCTCGTATCCAGATCCAGACCTTATTGTGCAATTATGACTTGCCAACTTTTGAGTCTTAGAAGCGCCCCTGTTTTCTTTGTTTGAGTTCGTTAGGCACTGTTGCATTCCTGTTAGCAGTAAGCTAGAGTCCTATAAGCACTAGTAAGGGAATGGTATAAAGTAAGGGCGGGCTAAGAGATATGAGTTGAAGAGTCAAAGGTAATTAGTGTAAGGTTTAGAGGTAATAGTAGCATTCTGATGTAGTAGAGGGCCATGTGAGATATCCGTTTTGTTATCAGCAGCTTGGCTCTATTCCTGTATGCACTGGATCGGTAGTACTAATATATTATTATTCGTGTTAGTATAGTAGATGTTAGTATAGTAGATGCTAGTATAGTAGATGCACTACTTCGCACCTGGAGTTGAAAGACGGAATAAGCGAGTCAAGAATGATGACCAACTAGATTAGTTTCTCTGAGGACTGTTAGACACCTTATTACTCTTATAACTATAACAAACAGGTAATCCTATTAGTTGTGTTATCTAAGCTTTCGTATGTTAATTCTGAGTTATGCATTGTATTCTATGAGTGTTGGGCATATTTTGACTCTCAAGTTTGCTTCCCTGGGATAGGTTCCGCCTTTTTGAGTTATCTTATTAGAATAACTTGTTCAATTCTCTCTTTTGAGTAGAAGCCCTAGTGCAAATCATAGTATTTCCCGTGTAATCCTTATCAGTAGTAGTGAGATTCTGGCATTGGTTTGCCTTTGCATCAAAAGCAAAGGGAGTTACCTTGACATCAATAGATTTCATCCTTTTCTCACTATCAAAACTCAGATCATAGGCGCATCCCGGGTCGATAAACGGATGAAACAAGAACTGGTAGAATACCACTACACTCTAAATCGGGGGTTCTTACGTTGCTTTTGTCACTAAGCCATAAATTGAAGAATGTGAGTTTCCGAGTTGCATTTTCGAATCCAGTTGAGTTAACGCAAAACCACTTCTCTATCCCTCTGTACGGGCTCCTTTAAGTTACTTTAGAGGATCGGTACCTAGTAGTCCTGTTCGAGTGATAGTCTTCATCCCTTGTTGAAAATGCACTATGTGCTCGGGAGCCAGAGGTAGATGAGATGCTCTAGTTTCATCTGAATTAATACATCTTGAACTTACCTATGTGTATAAGAATAGGGTAGCTGACTCTTAAGTAGAAGAATAGGGCTGAATTAATACATCTTGAACTTCCCTCTTTGTATAAGAATAGGATAGCTGACTCTTAAGTAGAAGAATAGGGTAGTAGTGGCTTGGCTCTTACTTGAAACTAGAACTCCTGGCTGGTCTCCTGTTTCATTCTTTTGAGTAGTTGTTTTATTCTTTCATTCAGTAAAGGGATACTCAAGTGAATCCAGTGACAATTACCAATCTCCAAGAATTAACAAGCTAGGGAAGCCGTTAGGTAAGAAACTTCTAGTGATCGAAAGTCATAATGGAATTGAAGAGTTGTGAAATGAGAAATTCCTAGTTTTCCTTGACAAGCAGTAGGGAGAGGATCTTGTCGAGAAGTAGAAAGGAGGTGATTGTGCTTGTGTCTAAGGCTTGCGAGAAAGCTTAAGTATGAAGTAGCTCCTTGTCTAGGGGAGAGGACAGAATGATGTAAGGTGCGAGTTTTGTCTACGAGAATCTCTTGGGTTGCGAGTGCTAGGCATCTAAAAACAAAGTTGATTCCAATCTTCAAGCTTCACAAGTAAAATAAAACACTTCTTTGAAAGTTGCATAATATATCTTTGAATTAGAAAGAGCGTAAAACCAAATATGCCCTTCGGAATACATATGTGCTAATGAGAAAGAGCGGGATAATCCCTTCGGTGTGCTAATGAGAAAGAGCAGGATAAATATGACTTAGGAATACATATGTGCTAATGAGAAAGAGCGGGGTAAATATGACTTAAGAATACATATGTGCCTCATGAGAAAGAGCAGGCTAATCCCTTCGGAATACATATTGTGCTAATGATAAAAGAAAAGAGCCACGTCAATAAATCTGCCAAAAACAGAGAAGAGAGATATTCTGAATAAGAAAAAGAATAGGCTTATAGAAACCCCTAAGGAGAGTTATAGCCAAAATCAGTATATACTTATGCCAGTAAAGACAATCAATGAACTCCCCTTCCTCCTTATAGATCACGCCTGCTATTCTTCTTTGACTTGCGCCAACACCATGGCACTTGCACCTTCGCATTCAAAAGGTAAACAACACTTTATGCTTGTTTCCGCTTGCACCAATACCTAGAAAACTCAACTGAGATTGATGAACCGAAATATGAAGTGTCAGTCAAGTCAAGCACCAGAACTCCCGTTAGCTGTAGTCTTGTTCCGTGAACTCAGGACTTGTTCATAACTCGAGAGGAAAGGTTAGGAAAGACGAAGTGAAGAGCTGGGGATCTGATCTATGTTTTCTTTATCTATGTTTTATTAAGAACAAATGCATTGACTTTAGACAAGATAGGCAAGTAAAGCATTAAGGTGAAGGGCGGGCATAGGAAAAGGGTAAGGCAGAGGGTGAAGCTTCAAAAGGTGATCTCGTGTTAGGAGTTATGTCAATTCCAGTTTGTTTTCGGGTGCCAGATAGGAAATTCCCCATTAGCTCCGTAAGACATAGGTGAAATGACTCAATGGAAAGTAGAAAACAACAGGACAAGCAGGCAAAGCAAGTAATAATGAAGTTATAGGAGCGGTATCAGATCCGAATGAAGCAAGTAAGAATGAAACCAGTAAGTCCAAGAATGAAACGAAAACAGGGCTAGTTGACAATGGATGAAATGCTTGTGTGACGCTTAGATACAATCTATCTCCTTTGTCGGCTTCTCCCCTACTAAATTCAGTATTTCTATTTATAACAGAAGCAAGAGCTGGTACGAGTAAGCTTGAGTCGAGGTAGGCAAGTAAGAATGAACCTCAGTAATATCAGAATGAAACAGTGCACAAACAGACTGAAACCAGTGGTAGCTAGTATGGGACAGCCAAGCAAGGTTATCAGACTGATGCTTAGGGTACTCAGACTTAAACAAGTGCATCTAAGACTGATACCAACAACTCCAAGGCTTAACCGAGTATACGGAATGAATCTCTTGGGCCGGGTAGAATCAAATAAATGAAACAAGTAAGAGGTCTGATAGCTCAGCAGATATATAACTGATAGCTCAGTAGATAGATAAGTATTCCAGGGTAGTTCCGAGGTCTGGTCTGTCTATCTTATTAGGCGAGGGCATTAGAACAGCTGTTACGTGGGCAACATAGGGAATTTGCCATAATCCAAAGTTTCGCAAGAGCAGCCCTACCGCACTAATTACTATCGGAGTGAAGTCAGAGAATCCGCATCCGCTTGTACGAGGAAAGTCTTGTTCAGGAGTGGAAATAGAAAGAAAAGAAGTATGAGTTGACCGTAGTCCAGCTCTAGTTTCATCCCTAGTTAAATCCCCTGTTCCTGTTCGAGTGTGAGTTTAAGACAGGTAGTAGTAGTTCTTGAACAGTGGAGAAGCAGACCGATCCCTTATTCTTATTCGAGGCATAGTTTCAAGTCAGAATTCCACTAGTTAGTAGTAAGCCTTAAGTCAGTGAGTAAGCCCACCGATTGACTGAAGTAAGTAGTAAGCCCTATACTAGTGTGCGAAGGAAGTAGATCGGAGAATTCATCAGCTGTAGAAAGTAAGTTGCTAGCGGGAATAGAAGCAGTTTGCCTAGTTGCTATAGTAAGCCTAGTAGCAGCTGTATTGGCCAAGTTGCTAAGGACACTGATATTAATTGTTAGTTGCTAAGGCGCGTATAACTTTATTGCCTTATTGAGTTTCCTTATACTAATACTTATGGGGCGGGAGAGCATCAGATCCTTTTTCACTCGTGGCAATGCAACTCGCAGACAAAGAAACAAGATTGGAATAAGCACTAAAACCCGGGGTTGATGCGCTATATAACCGTCGACCAAAGAATATCATATCAGTTAAAAGCTATCAGGACTACTCTACAACTATAGGGGTGGTTTACAATTCCATTCCATTATTCAAATGAAATCTTATAATAAGAGTTGCTCTGACGCCGACGAGCTTTATAGCCTAGCCTGCCCTGTGCTCTGAACCAACCGAAGTGGGTGCTCTGAACCAAACCTAGGGCTCCCTCTTTGCCTATCTAGTGCTCCTTCTATCAAGTCTCAACTTCAACACCTAAATTCTAAGTTCTCTAAAGGACAACTATAAGACCAGATTGCTGCTTACCTTACCGCCTTCCTTCACTTTCAACAAATCATTCCACTCGCCAAGCTACTCCTCAACAAGCTACTCAGAAACTATTGAATACATACGTTCGAACGGAACTCCCTCCCTTAACAACTAAGGTAAGCTCACTCCCTTAACTCCCTTGCAAATACTGAGCTGAGGCAACTCCCCTTTCTGAATCGACAAGGAATGAAACACGTAAGTTAGAAAACCGCTAACATAATTCAACAACTACATAAAGAGTAGCCCGCAACTACATAAAGAGTAGCCCGAGGAGGTCTATTGAATCCATCTATTAGCAGTGCCTAGTTGGTGAGGCAAGGGGAAATTATTAAGTGTGGCAAAGGTTAGAATTGAACCAAGTAATAGTTGTAGCCAGAGAATAGAGAGGCAAGGGAAGAATGAAACTCAGCTGACTCAGAATCAAACACTGCCCACAGGAATAAAACCAATAAATCACAGAATAGAACTAAGGAGTGCAAGAATATAGCTAGTGGGTAGAAGCCTTAAGCCTGGAAGCGCGTATACAGAATTACCTCCAGCAGTGCAAGCCTTCAACACTGCCTAACAAGCCTGAAACTATTCTTATTATTACTGAATTTCTTCATTATTATTACTGAATTTCTTATGGTCTTAGGTTCATAGTTTGTGGTAACTTCAATAGATAGAGAGATCATAGCTTAATATCTTCGGTCAAGAAATCAAGGGGACATCCCTACCCGTAGTTCGGCATACACATTCACTCGTTCCCGTAGTTCGGCATACACATTAACTAGTTCCATTCGTTCGGTACCTTTCTCTAGATGGAATCCCTATTCTACTTTCAAATGCAAGAGCAAGAATTCCGAGCCCTATCTCAGAAATGCTAGGCCGGATCTCACTTTATTTAATGGAGCAGGTAAGGGATCGCAAACATCTTTTCTTAGATTAGGTTTTCAAAGGATATCCCGCTTATAGGGGTCAGGAGTTACTGCTATATTCAATAATATACTCTTTCAAGTCTTAAATGTGGAAGTTTGGTGCTTTAGAGATAGGGCCCACACGCTTAGCTGGAAAAGCAATAAGTCAACAATACAAGGCTTTTTCACAAAGAAAGGTTTTGCTAGATGACCCTGTATCCATTCTCGATTAAAGCACGGGTTTTTTCTCTCTTGGTTTATGCTATCTCTTCTCCACTACTTAGTTTTTCTGGATCTCCTCCGGGTCCTAAGGCAGATTGTCTCTAGCTATGCTCTCTATCGGTAGTTCAATCCTTACTTTTCTACTGTCTCCGTCTATTCCTTCAACACCTTCCTTTATGTCAACTCTTAGGCGAACCCCTTAAGAAATAAATAAGCATAAGACCTATAGCGAGGAGATAGAATATCAGTCATAATCCTAGTGAGTTCTTTTAAAGTGGGAAGAAGGCCGGCATAGGGTCTTTCAAATCAAGAAGGAAAGCATCATCATAAGAAAGAACACGGCTTGGAGGGCAGGCTGGCAGTAAAAGAAATAAATGCCTTAGCGCTCCCCTGTTACCGCCTTTACTAGTGGATCTACTACTGACCACTTAACGCTTAAGCAGTGTTGTCTCCGTCGATTAAGTATCAAGGTGTTGGTGCAGCTGCAAGACGTTCAACAAATATAGAGTCTTCAGTCACAGAGTCAGTTTCACAGTGAGGGGAGCAAGTCAAGGCAGTTTTCATCTAATTTGCTTTTGTAGTAGTTACTTTTCTGTCTTCTTGTTCTGTACAGTCCAACAAATGCATTGACGCCTATCATCTGAGCTTTGCCCTCTAGCTCTGCTCTGGATTTCCTCTTTGCTACTCTTTCGCCTCTTATACGGTTCGGATGCCTATCTTCGTTTTGCAGTCAGGAGTGTTTTTACCAACTTCCATATACGGAAGAAACTCACATTTTGATTGATGATGAAGCACACAAGTAAACAAGCAACGGCAACGGCAACTAAGTGCATCAGCGAGTCTTACCAAAGATGTAACTACCCTAGTGCTCTGTGCTCTGCTATTAAGTAAGAATTACACAATGGAGTTTCAGAATAGAATGGAACCGCTACAAGTCCTGTTTTCGTTTCTTCACTTCAATGCAAGTTTAGGTTAGGTATGCAACAACATATTGGGGTTATGTTCCAGGTTTTCCCTTTTGCACTCGTTGCTTTCGATCTACCTACACCTTCGATCCACCTATCGTTTTCGATATACCAGTTGCGCGTAAGGAGTCATTTGAGCTCCAGTCAACAAGCTTAGGCGCTAAGATCAGAGCTTAGGCGCTAAGCGGCGCAAGACAAAGAGAGATAGATTCTATTCACAGAGGGAGAGGTCGAGTTGACAGAATTGGAATTGCAGAATGGAATCTCGCGTTTATAGGTTAGTATGGATATATATATATATATATATATATATCTATGTCACAGGGGAGGAAGATGTTATCAAGTCATCTGTGTTGTCAACTCGAGAATCCGCTGTGCTTGTAAAGTAGTAGAGAGAATCTGTGGGATCAGGATCATCATATGGAGCAGGTGAGGAAAAATATGCTGGTGAAGAAGCAAAGCAGTTCGAGTTGAACCGTACCGTATTAAGAATAAGATCCCGAATCTCAGTTCTCATGCCCACCGGAGCGGGGTGTTGGCGCAACAAGCAAGGAGTTAGTACGGGTCGTTACAGTTGGACAGTTAGGCCTGGTGAGTAACAGCCTTAAAGCGAGGACCAGGTAAGAAAGATCTGACTTAGTTGACACAGCAGGGTAGGCAAACAGTATTAGTTGACAACAGGTTGGGCAAGGGAAGCAGTTAGGCCTTACTGGTTAATTCGGTGCAAGAAAGATAAGAATTTCATGGAATTGGAAGACATAGCATCGGTGTTCGTTCAAGGGGGAAGGTGGATGAGATGCTCTAGTCCAGAGGAGAGGTAGATTAGAAAGCTGTTTGTTCCATTCTTACTTCCCTACTACTTAGTTCAATTCTTTAATGCCAGTACTTCCCTACTACTTAGTTTAATTCTTTCATTCTAGTTTCATTCTTTATGTATAGCAGTTCCATTCTTGAATTCCTTATTGGCTCGGTTAAGCCTGTCAGGCCAAGGTGTTTGTAGCAGTTGTTACGAGTCCCAATTGCGCCCCCCCTATGGCTAAGGATTCTGTTTATTCCCTAGTTTCACCCTTCCTAGTCTACCATTAATTATAAGGTCAGAGATTGGAAAAGGATCTTAACCTGTGTGGTATGCCAGCGGAGTAAGTAACATCATTCAACAAGCTAGGACTTTTGGTTGACTTTCCTCGCCCAAACTTAATTATTACCGATACGAGCTTTTGTTTCCTTTCCTCGCACCAATTAACTTAAGGGCTCGACTTGGATCACACTACTATACTGAACTCGCCCTCCATACTCACTGTGTTATAGCCCTGTTTTAGAGGCACAAAATAAACTAGAACAGCTCTTTTTATGCTTTATGGGAAATCCATCATTGAAACTAATCAACGGGCCCTTAGAATGCATTTTCACCTGACATCTTTATGGTTCCTGCCTTTATGAAGGTTCCTGCCTTTATGAAGTAGTAGTGATTTGCAAACAAATATAGCCTTGTTTCCATCTTTGACTAGCTTTGTGGGTTGGTTTACTTAACTCGATAAACAAAGGACTTAAACTCAGCAATTGACTAGCGGACCTAATTTCATCTTTGGAAGCAGCTCAGTAAGAAGGAGAGGCCCGGCCAGGTAGTACAGCTAAAGTTCTGGTTCTTATTTCATCGTATAGCACAGGGTATCCTTAGTTCAGTGAAGTCTCCTTCTTTTAACTATCTATTATCTTTTTCTAAAGAAGCTAGATCGGGATCCGGGTTCAGGTAAGAACCAATTCCATGCTTTTTTTCTCTTTGCTTTGAGTTTGGCTACACTTTAGCGTTACATTAGCAGT
>LVTN01001835.1:0-16804 GCA_001649415.1 Musa itinerans | reverse complement strand
CATACTACTATTACTCCAGTTCAATAGCTTCTCACTCCCTCTATTTCTCTACTTCCTTCCTCACAAGTTTCCCCTATTAATGAAGTAATACCCTCGGCAACATTGCCACTGGCTTTACCTTCTCCTAGGCCTAGTGACATTGTTGTGCCGACGGTTGGCCCGGTCCATGACAGTAACTCGCCCTCGGCTATACCACCACCACAATCTACCACTTCCATTCCCCCTAGACATCCAATGACAACACGCTCCAAAAGTGGTATTTTCAAACCACGTCAAGTCCTTGACTTACATGCTATAACAAGTTCCTCCACTGAGGCCAGTGAACCCACTACAATCACTCAAGCTCAAAAATCTTCTCACTGGCGTAAAGCCATGTGTGACGAATATGATGCTCTCCTCCACAACTCTACATGGACCTTAGTACCCTTTCATCACACACAAAATATCATCGGGTGTAAATGGGTCTTTCGAATTAAGCGGAACCCAGACGGATCCGTTGCCAGATATAAAGCACGTTTAGTCGCCAAAGGGTTTCATCAACGACCTGGTGTCGACTTCACAGAGACATTTAGTCCCGTTGTTAAACCCACAACAATCCGTCTTGTCTTGAGTTTGGCCATCTCAAAGGGCTGGCACATACGACAATTGGATGTTAACAATGCCTTTTTACAGGGGTCACTTATTGAAGATGTCTTTATACAGCAACCTCCTGGTTTCGTTCATCCTCAATATCCGAGGCATGTCTGCAAACTTCAAAAAGCTATTTATGGACTTCATCAAGCTCCAAGGGCTTGGTATAACGAGCTTGGCTCGTTTTTGACCTCAGTTGGCAACCTCCCTGTTGAGTGTGTATAAATAGCTATCAAGAGCTCACTATCAAATGTATTAGCCAATTACATCTTATACATTTCATAGTTTCTTCTATAATTTCTATCTTTTTATCTTCTTCGTTTAATTCTTATCATATACGATAGGTTAAGATCCTATACACCCTAACACTTGTAATTACTTGTTGGGACTGTAAACCCTTCATTTGTAGTTGAGATATAGGTTCTAATGTTCGAGGCTTTGAAGCGAGGTACGCTGCAGTTGAGTACGGAGCAAAGAATTCAACAAGGAATGAGGTCTATACACGGCAGTAGTCAAAGGTATAGTGGAGTAAACTGAGGAATTAGCCAGGCAGAGGGAGTATAGGAGCAATAGGTAAGAGAAGGAGTTAACCTTTCTTTTATGCCCGGCAACTAAACTACAAGCGGAGGAACAAGTAACATAGTATTTTCATGAGTTATTCACAAATCTGGTATTCGCCCTTCTTTAAGTAGTGGTGCCATAGGTAGATTAGAAAGAGAAGGACCCGAGGCAAGCAAGGGAGACGGCTTAACCGAAAGAGGATAGAGTAGAAGCGAAGGCTAAGGCAACCTTATATACGAGTTTCAATTCCAATTATTAGCTTATTATAAGAGTGAAATTCAAATAGAGAGAGCCTTCTGCCGCCCGACTCGCTTGTTACTTTTACTATATAGTGAATTGAGTTCCAACAAGTTGAGTGGAATTCCTTGAATGCTCCTGTGTTCCTGGTAGTCCTGCCCTTATTAAGTTCAATTGGTGCTAGTTTCATCCATATTTTAGTAGTGGAGTGGTCAAGTTGAATCCTTATTTGTTGGCTTGAAGACCGCTATTAAACACTAGATGATGCCTTGACCTGGTAGAAGACAAAAGATGTGGTTGCAGACAAAAAGTAAAAGGAGTGGTGAGGCCGAGCAAAGCTACTACTAGGAATAAGTTCTTTATAAAAGATAGAATTAGATGGGAAGGAAGGAATGTATAGGTCGGGTGCTTTAGTTGCGCTTTCACTTATTGTTGGAGTGGTATCGGGTACAGGCTTTGAAGCTGGAAAGAAAGAAAGTCATTTAAACACAGCCTTCATAAGTAAGGTAGAGTTTAGGTCCACAAGGGATGCAGTTCGGCTATAAGGATAGTATACCAGGGCAATAACTGTATTTGTTGACTACGGTAGATTCATATTTATTGGCATTTGTTGCACTTATATTAAGTTGAAGGTAGAGAATCGAGTTTACTTATTTCTTCTACTGGAGCTATACCGGGCGCTACTAGTCCGAAGCAATGAATAAGTATGCTTTTGAATGCCCTATTTGAGTTAATCGGGATTCCACTCTTGAAGCCGAAGCAGGAGAAGAATCCGTGGCTGGTTCAAGTCTAATAAAACCATCAATGTTCTTTGTCTCGCCTAACTAACCTAGTTATAGTAATAGTAAGAACTCAATCCACTAGTAAGAGAATGTGGGCACCGGATCAGAGGGAATCAAACTCGATACATAGGGGAATAACTCGGGAATCACACTCGAAACAAGTAATTGAAGAATTGACCTCCAAACTGGGAATAAGGAAAGGCTTAGCAGACACCGCTCCACTCTCTGCCTTGCCAGCTCCATTCTTAAACACCTAAGATCAGAACTTAATAAGAGGCACTACCGGGGTTAAGTCTTAGAATGCAGTGGTTGAAGTCTAACTTAACTACTAGCTCACCTATTAGTTGCATTGACTGCTTAGTTTCATTCTTTAATGACTTAGCCCGAGTCCAAAGTGTAGCTATAGCACTGGTTCCATCCTTATACTGCTTAGGAACAGTCTGAGTTACTGCACTCAGGAGTTCAGTCCGTTTCTTCACTGTTTCATTGTTTGACTGCGGAGGTGCATTCTTAGCCCTAGCTAGCTCACCTCTTAGTTCAATTATTAGTAATATGAGTGTAATTCCTAGTCAGTAGAAAAGGTATTTCTTCTCTGACATCAAGTAGTAGTTGCATTCTCACTGCCCTGGTTGGAGACCTTAGCTACCTTGTTGAAGACCTTAACTCCCCAGCACTTATAGTAATTGGCCCACTAGCATCAGTCCAATACCTAACAACAGTGGTTTCAGGCCGAGATGGACACTGTGGAAGGCTGTTCCTACTTAGCTCAGTTCTATCCCTTAGCAGCAGCAGTCCAAGCAGTACTGGTTGAAGGAAGTAAGTCATTGGCGAACTAATACATGGGTCTCATTCTTGCACTCCTGAGTTTTAGCCTGAGTATTACTTGTTTCGTTCTTAGCCTGCTGAGTTTGATTCGGTGTCGAGATTCCTATGCTCTAGTTTCGTTCTGTCAACTCCCAAGCGTATACTCGGTGCGGGTAATCGGGGGGAATGGAGCTATTGGTTAAGGCTTCTACTTAGCTACCCGGCATCAGACCTAGCAGCAGTAGCCCTTATTGGAAGTAGAAATTAAGTAAAGGCACTACCCAGCAACTTATTTAATTACTTACCAGCTCCAGTTGAAGCCTTAGCAGCAGTAGCCCTTATTGTAAGTAGCCTTTCACTCACTAGCAGTAGCCTGTCACTACCTCCTCTCGTCTAAGTAGGAGTAGTTGAAGCCTTAAGCTACCTGCCATAAGTCTGAGAAGCAGTGGTTGGTGCCCCTCTAGTAAGTTTTGGAGTGAGTTGGTTTCAGGCTAGTTGTTAGTGGTTAGCTCGGTGCTGTTACTCCTTAGTTCCATTCTTTGACTACCTTGACTACCTTGTTGAATTCTTATACGAGTACTCGGTTGGGGAAGAGCCCTTACTGGGTTAGCTAGAAAGAGGTCAATTCTCAATTGAGAGAAAGAGCACTACTAGTTGGTTACAAGCACTACTGGAGGTTGGTTACCCAATTCCTTTATACAGAGTTGGGGAATAAAGAAGAAATAGGGAGTAGGAATATCTATGAGTTGGGGAATAACGAGTATAAAGCATAGGAGTATACAGCATAGGAACAGCATAGGAGTGGAGAGGAATAAAGAAGAATCCTGCCCGAGGTAGAGCAACAGTTTTAGTTGAGAGAAAGGGCACATGGGGTGGGCTATAAAGAGCACTAGGGTGCCAAGAGCAAGAAGGAGCACAGAACTCCCCTAACGCGGCTTATTGTTCGTTACTTGTGTGATATGGATCCGTAGAATATGTCCTTGTTGGCGACTATCAATCATGGCCAAGCAACAGTACTAGAGCAAGAGATGAGCCTAAGCCCACTGTCGGTAAGACCTCTGTGCTCTCAAGATGAAGCTAACGTTGGGGCAATCAGATAGTCAAGAATACGTTGTTAAACCTACTTGCAACTCCTCCTATGGGAAATGACTCTTAGAGATAGAAGAATGATTAGTTGACTCTAAGCGGAAGAGAAGGAATGTATAGGTCGGGTGCTTTAGTTGCGCTTTCACTTATTGTTGGAGTGGTATCGGGTACAGGCTTTGAAGCGGGAAAGAAAGAAAGTAATTTAAACACAGCCTTCATAAGTAAGGGAGAGTTTAGGTCCACAAGGGATGCAGTTCAGCCAGAAGGATAGTATACCAGGGCAATAACTGTATTTGTTGACAAATAATATAATGAGATTCGTATTTATTGGCATTTGTTGCACTTATATTAAGTTGAAGGTAGAGAATGGAGTTGACTTATTTCTTCTACTGGAGCTATACCGGGCGCTACTAGTCCGAAGCAATGAATAAGTATGCTTTTGAATGCCCTATTTGAGTGAATCGGGATTTCACTCTTGAAGCCGAAGCAGGAGAAGAATCCGTGGCTGGTTCAAGTCTAATAAAACCATCAATGTTCTTTGTCTCGCCTAACTAACCTAGTTATAGTAATAGTAAGAACTCAATCCACTAGTAAGAGAATGTGGGCACCGGATCAGAGGGAATAAAACTCGATACATAGGGGAATAACTCGGGAATCACACTCGAAACAAGTCATTGAAGAATTGACCTCCAAACTGGGAATAAGGAATTGACCTATCAACTAGACTTAATTAACGAGCACTTAAAACAAGTAGAACTTTACTAGACAATGCCATGTTTTATAGGAAAAAAGCATTTATTGAACGGGGAAGAGAAGTACATAGGGAAACAGGTGCCAGTACTACTCTTGTTGTTGGCAAAGGGGAATACGAAAGGGAATCAGCAGTTTCAAGATCATCTGCTGGATCAGGTTCCGTGATAAAGTAATCCCTTGTTTTAGTTGAATCTGCTTATGTCTCTAAGGCGCAGTAGCTCCAAGTCTTGTTCGGGCAATCATCTAGTACTGGCTCTGCTCCACCTATAACTACTGGCTCCGATATACCATCAAAGAAAGAAAGATAGGTTTAGGCAGCTTCAACACCTTAAAACAGGTGACGAACAAAGGACAGATATAGTCGTTCCGCTCTTGCTCTTGAAACTAAAGTAAAGCTGTAAAACCAGGAATTGAATTGGGACTTACACGCTGATATTATACCTATAGCTAAATCCTATTTCTGTGCCAGTTAAGTAAGGAAAGGAATCTGATTCGGGTTATGCCACTTCAGGGAGAATTCATCATACACTGCTAAACAGATTCCATTCAACTAACTCTAAACTCCTCACTGAGGTACACCAGATTATAGATATAACTCATAAAGTACTACCACTAGGGTAGGTTTGCGAGAGGGAGGATAGAGATTTGCCCCTTCCTTATTGAATCAGTATTTCTTGCAAGAGTTTCGGTTATACTTTATTCCATTCTTTCACTGAGAGTCTCTTGCTCGGGGTGAGAGGAAGGGCGGTGCGAGGAAAGTTGACTATAGCTCGTACCGTTAAGGGCTCGGAAAGTTGACTTACACTCGTACTGTTAAGGTGTTGGCGAGGAAAGGAGTATTTATGAAAAAGCATCCCTATTTCTGGTATCTGTGAAAACCCCTGTTCCTGTGAGAAAGTAAGGTGTATGACCCATCTTACGCACTAGTAGAACACTTAGAATTAATAGCCGGGCCCTAATACTTAATAGCTAGCACATTAGGTATAACACTTAGAATCCCACTATAGGGTAAAGAATTGCACTCCATCCAAGGTGATAAACAGAATAATTAGTCAGAGTCAAGGTCGGTAGCTTGTGTTAAGCCATGAGTAAATCCATCTCCTTTTTAGGCTTTTCCACTACTTAATTCTATCTTCTACTTATATAGGAAAACGGATGAAACAACTGAGTTCAAATTCTGTATATGTTGACAGCAGGGTGAAATTAGGACTCGCCAAGCCACTACTAATGACTGCCAAGGCCTCAAACTAAACTGGAATAATAAATAAACATAAACAGTTTTAGTTGTTCTCTTACTTTCTATGCGTTCGTGTGATGCGGCAGGGAGCGAGGCGTAAGACTAAGTGCGGTAGCCAGTAAAGAGTTATTCAAAGTCATAACCAAGTCCTTTGTACTGGGCGGCAGGGCCGCTAGTGTTCTTGAAGTTATAACCAGTCATTATGTACTCATGTTTCTTCACATTAGAATTTTCTTTCTTACTTGCTAGGTGCTCAGGAGCCAAAGAAGAAGTATGGGAGAGGAGCCTAATTCTGTTAGCAGAGAGGATCACAAGTATACGAGTAGTCAAGAGCCATAACAGTATTAGTAGCGAGAGGGGAGGAAGTATTTGTAGCCTAGGAGCCTCATTCTTTTCATAGTTGCCAGCAGCAATCGGTTCTTTAAGGGGAGTTACTGTTCTCAAGTCAGAATCCAACTAGTAAGTCTCAAAATGATACTCATCAGTAGGCTAGTAACTCGGGTCCTCTACTATTTGCTATCAAAAAACACGGGAACTAGGCGGTAAGTGAGTGAATTTGTTATTTGTACTTTCACCCTAACAAGCAAGTCAGTAAACTACCCTAGCCTAGTAGTGGGCTTCTGGCAATAGGTGGGCTTACTAATAACTTAGGGCTTACTCATAACCTTAGGACTTATTCATAACTCTAAAACACTGGAGTATAGACTGGGCCTATTTACTACCCAGGACAGGATAATCACCTCTCTCTCTACAACAAGGGAAGGAACCATATGGATATTGGTGTCAAATGCACTAGAACAGTCTTATGTTAGATGGGAAATCACATGAAAAACATCTCGAGATTTGAAATAATGCATTCCAAAGTAGACCTCTCTTGATCCTATCCCTCTTATCTTGCTCCACTGATCTAACTGCCTCCCCTCTGGCTACTTAGTTCTATTCTTCCCTTGCCGGAAACTTACAATAAGGGCTAACTCTCACTCTTGCCTACCTCTCCTTCTGGCTTGGCTACAAATAAAGTTATTGCTCCCGTCCCGAGCCCATAGCAAGTAGGCGCCAAGTTACTATACTACACCTCCGGCTACTATACCTATGGCTCATCTCTTCTCTGCTTATACTCCATCTGTTCTCTTGTCTTGCTGCAGAAGATTGGTCATAACTTGTTCTTTACTTTCTAATTAGTTGGAATAGGTATACTTCGGGTATTGATAGCTTTATACTTACTAGTTGCATTCTGACTTTCCTACTTGCTATGTGTTTAAAGAATGAAGTTAGAATTCAGTTAGATGAGCCGGGAGTTAAAGAAGCAAGTCATAATTCCGTTATAGGAGCCGATCTCTTAATGACTCTAGGAGTAGCTGAGTGTCTAGTTGTATTCAATACAGGCACCTGGCAAAGCGTATGCTAGTGGAATTAGTTTCATACCGACCCCCACCCTTGTAATAGAATAAAACAACTATCCGCCAAGCCACAACTACAAAGGCAATCGAGCCAAGCAACTACTTAAGAAGGAAAGGAGCACTACCATAAAGAGAGGGGCTTCAAAGGAGCTATTTCATCAGCCAAGACACTACTAATGTGTCGACCAATCAACGGCGTAAGACGTTGTGCGGTAGCAACAATAATAGATATAACACGTTAGAACCAAGTCCTATTTTTGGGGCCGCACATCTGTCCATTTGATGGGAAATCCTTCTAAAAACATCTCAAGATGAAGAAATACAGCATTTGTAGTGTATACCAGCGCCCTTTTCTTCTCTTGCTACAAATACGGGTGGAAACTGGATTACTCTACTGGTGAAACAGAACTACTATACTGCTTGGCTCTTTGACGGATTATAATAAGGTTGCAATTCTTATAAGTAGTGGTAGGGAGGCTCTTATTGTAAGTTTAGGCAAGGGAACCCACAAATAGGAATGCTAACAGTTCGCTCTGTGTTCCTGTAGTCAAGAGAATGGAACTCTCTCAGTATGAGCAGCTACTGTCTAACCAGCAAGCACAAAGATCCAAAAGCGGACTTCGCGAATGGGGATAGTCGACATCCTTATAAGTGTTGAACTTAGATCCTGGGGATATTATCTAAGAAAATAACAGGTCAAAAGTAATGGATAACTTTTCTCTCAGGGTTGCTGCTGTGGGCTTGTAGCTCTGATACTTCTCTTCTTTGCTTTCCTTTTAAGTATTGGTGGCCATCTGTTGTGAAAACTCCTAATGCACCCCACGAACAAAAACTCCATAAGCTAAGGAATCCAAAACAAGAAGAATCCCAATCCATAATGTGTCACGGTGTTAGTGAGTTCTTTTCTGTACTTTACCTTCCTTCAGAACTAATATCGTGGATGGTTGCTCTTCTTTACTGCTTTGCTTTTGTTTGCTAGCTCGGCTCTAGTAAATAATAAAGAACGTATCGACCACACTAAGCTCAAGCCCCTGATTTATTAGATTAAGACCTACGATTAAGAAGAAGGGGCGGTGGAACATACTTATGAGAGAGACGCTTGAGCCTCGGAAGTAAGTATCGTGTGCCTAATCCAATAAAGAAATGTATAAGAAAGTAACTATAAGTAGAGTAATGAAGTAACAACACTGGAAACTCGAATGAAAATAGAAGAAACAAGATTCCATAATAATCTATGTAACCCAACTGCAAATACTGACTTTACTTAGAATCCAATTATTCTTTATATGTAACCTAACAGCTATTACTTCATTCTCTGGGCTGGGCTGGGCTCGGAATCACATTCGGATTTTTGAGTCACCGACGTTTTATACATTGCTACTTTTAGAAAGCTCAATCAATCACCCTAGTTGCTAGAAATACTAATGTGAAGGGTACCGAACTCCTCCCTCTCTTAGAAAGGAAAGATACCGAACTCCTCCCTCTATTAAATAAGCTCTGCTCTGCCCTCTCAATCTATAGATGTTACCGCGAAAACTCCTGTCCAGCCTCTCTGGAATAAGCCCTGCCTTCTAAATCTATATGCAAATACAGCTCTGCTCTGTGGGTATCTCATATGTCCTAAAGATTCCATTTCTTAAGAATAAAGGGTCGAGGGTTAGCACTGGCCCTACCTACTGTTGTTGTTAATGCAACAGAAAGAAGTATTAAGTAACAACGAAAGTCAAGTTGAAAGTCATGTATAAAGAAAACTTTAAACTCCTGTCCAGCCTCTCTGGAATAAGCCCTGCCTTCTAAATCTATATGCAAATACAGCTCTGCTCTGTGGGTATCTCATATGTCCTAAAGATTCCATTTCTTAAGAATAAAGGGTCGAGGGTTAGCACTGGCCCTACCTACTGTTGTTGTTAATGCAACAGAAAGAAGTATTAAGTAACAACGAAAGTCAAGTTGAAAGTCGTGTATAAAGAAAACTTGAGAAACTTGGATTCCCTAAGCGTTAGTATTGGGTGCGGGTGTCGATATGTGATGTAGGAGTTCGGAGTGTTGTTACTAAATTAGAGAATATTGCACTAATGTTTTATTGAGATAATTGAAGTAACCTCACATTACACTCTATGCTTGCTGCCTTCTTCCCTTGCAGCCTTCTTCCCTTACTGATCATCTTTTCTCTCTCTGTTGTTGCCAGAGCAGCCTCCAAGTAAAGTAAATATAAGAGAAGTGCTACCTTTGGTCCCCTCTCGCCCCTATATACTATATCCAGTGTGTGTGTGTGTGCCCGTGTGTTCGTTCTAATTTGTTGAAAGGTCACTATCTCGGTTGAATATATGAGACAAGGTTACTATCTCGTTGTTGAAAGGTCACTATCTCGGTTGAATATATGAGACATAAATGGATTAGATAATAGAGACATAAATAGATTAGATAATAATGGAAAAGTACTTTTCTCCATAAGATAAGAAAAAGAACAATCTTGAGCTTTTGGATCTGATGCTACACCGCTGCTCACAACTTTAGTGGATCGACTCGACTCTATAACATAAGTGGATTCCTAACTAATCTCCCTTATTATGGCATAAGTAAGCAAAGCAGTTCGAAACTCAGATGTTCTTAACTCTATCCACCCAATAGCTTTTATCAGATGTTCTTAACTCTATCCACCCAATAGCTTTTAATTGATCTTTATGGTGCTTGCTTTCTCTATCGATCCAATAGCTTGTTAATTGATCTTTACGGTGCTTTCTCTATGAATTCCATCCCTTCTTTCTCTATATCTCTATGAATTCCATCCCTTCTTTCTCTATATCTCTATGAATTCCATCCCTTCTTTCTCTATATCTCTATGAATTCCATCCCTTCTTTCTCTATATCTCTATAGTTAGTGTATTATATGGGTATATCTCTATAGTTGGTGTATTATATAGTTAGAGAGTCTCTTATTCTTCTTAGGTAGGGAGTCTCTAATGGATAGGCAGTCTCTCATTCTTCTTTTTCTTGTGAAGTCTCTTTCTTTGCTACAGCAGATATAACTCGTTGCATTAGACGATGCATATGTGGATATCCTCTGATTTTGCTATTGCTAGTCTTTACTAGTCGATTTGATCTTTAGTTCCTTAATTCTATAGTGGATATAGTCGCACGTAATGATGGATCACGGCCATATTATGAGTATGAGAGATGGTGGTAAGAAAGGGTTTCGTTCTAGTGACCCGAAAATTAGATTCGAATTGGACCTTTATATGCTCTCAGTTGCTTTTGTGTATAAGGCCTATGTATGTTATCAAGTATATGACTTCGAAGAATAGAATATGGTTTTTGGTCGCGTAGTTTCATAATGAATCATAGTAAAGCGTGAAGGATAATGTCTTTCGGATTGAGCCAACATCTGTGACGTTCGTTCAATCTATTCAAAGAATCTAAGTTCACCGGGTTTCCTATTCTATTAATGGCTGCGTTCCACGGGTTTCCTATTCTATTAATGGATGCGCTAGAATTATAAGTACTGGCTACTTACTACCTGTCAAAGATGAGTCTGGATACGATAGCCTCATGCTACTTACTACCTGTCAAAGATGAGTCTTCTAGTTAGTAATCTCAGACTTCTCCCGGATAAATGGAATACTTAAACGAACAAGCAAGAAGGGAAGGGACAAGTATCCGAATGTGAGGTAAACAGTCTCCGTTTTAGGCAGTGCAGGGCGAGCGCGTAAAACAAGAGTAAGAGAAAGGAATGTCAGTTTCAATCTAAAGCTAAAGAAGTCAAGTAAGGAGCGGCAGGCTAACCCCTATAGTCAAAACCCAGTAAGCAAGAATACAAGACATATGAGTTGAGGAATCAAAGGCGAGGCAATAAGGCTGGGCGGACTAAGGAGTCAGACTTGGCATGTACCCCATACAGTTTAGATCTTATACACTAAACCACGATTCTGTCCTTCCATAGGTGTTCCCCATTCTTTGTAATAGGGGGATTTGGTCTAAATTCACTCTAACTGCGCTTATGTTGGTGTTGATAGGACAACCTATCTATAGCGATAACAAGAATCGAACTGGGCACCGGATCCCTATGTGCCCTCCCAGTGGTATAGCCCGAACCTCTTTGCTCCAACTCTGACTATCTTTGCTTTTCTTCTATGTCTTACCTTCCGGAACTCCACCCAGCATTCTTGGCATCCGAACCCAGACTTGTAATAGCTTACAAAACCCGTGCCAAGCTACGTAGTAAGTGACAAAGGCAAAGAGAGAAAGAAACAAATCAGGTATACCGACATTCTGTTAATTGTTGCCAGAGGAAAGGTAGAAGCATACATATTCTGGAAGTCAAGGTTAAGCCAAGCATACATATACTCTGGAAGTCAAGTAGAAAGGAAAAAGTCTACAAGATCAAATGCGGAAGCTGGACCATCAGAAAGAGCTGAATCAAATATAGAGTAAGTAACAAGTGGTTCTCGGTGATGTTGGCGAGACTAGAGAGACAGACATAATCTCTTTGGGGTGCTCTTACTCTTGGGGTCGGGCAATCATCTAGTCTTGTTCGGGCAAGAAGTACTAGCTTGGAAGCTGAGTCAGGATCCGGATCTCATGCCACTGATTAATTTTGGAAGCTGAGTCAGGATCCGGATCTCATGCCCATGTAGCGGTATAAGTGGTAAGCGGTTCTTCAAGTTAATCAGTGCTCGGTTAAGTCATGTCATAGAGATCTATCTGTAGCCGTGCCTTTGCCGGAATACGCAGTGGGAGTGGAATCAATCGGTGAAGAATAATAAAGTGTTAGTTATCAGGGAATCAGAAAGGTATTGTGGGTATTGCCTTTTGTTTATTTACCTGAGCTCACTAACGCGCAAAGGCTTAATTCTACTAAGCTAGTTGGTGCACAAGATAATCAATTCATTTTGGACTCGCTGGAATTATAAGTACTGGTCAGAATCTAGTCAAGGGTTCAGGTTCAGAAAGAAAATAGAGTGAGTTCGGGTACTTTAGAAGCCCAATAAGGGTTATAAGATGGATAAGAAGCATGATTAGGACCGGATGCTTTATAAAGTGGAATTCGAGTGTCTAAGGCAGAAAGTAGAGTTACATCATCGTTATTATAAGTTCTGGCGGAGCGAGTACCCTTTAGTTCCTGTGCTTTAAGAAGAGAATTGACAGCTGATAGATCCGGATCAGAACCCTAGCAAGCAGAAAGGAGAGTCCAGTAATTAAGTTCTATGGTCTGGTCTGCAAGATATAGGGAAGGAGTGTATTTACGAGTTTATTTACCTGGTGCAAGAGAAGAGATAGAGTCAATTCATTCTTATGGCCCTAAAGGTGTAGACTTGGATCTTAAAGCTACCTATCCCTTTGGTTACTTTTCCCTAGAAGAAAGAGTCTTTTATTGCCGCAGACAAGCCTACAAGTAAGTGTTAAGTAAGTCATAGAATAAGGAGACTTCAAACGGAAGAAAGATGTATAAGAATTTCCAAAAGTAAGTGAAGGGTACTAATGAGAAGCAGGTACAATCTAGCGATCTATAAGTCATCAAGGAGAAAGCCCTAGAATTATAAGTACTGGAATTGCTAGCGCATTACTACTAAGAGCGGGAGAGCCAGAGGATAGGAAAGAAAGAAACTAGAAACAAAGAATTAGAACAGTAAGTAAAAGAGACAAGCAACCACTTGTTATGTGCTCGGGAGCCTGAGGATAGTGATAGTAGCCATAGGGAAGAGAACTGATTGCCCCTTATATACAAGTGACCAGTACTTATAATTTCTTGACTTGCTCAGAACTCCCAGTACTTATAATTCCGGAAACTGAAATAAGAACTATCACTGGCAATTATCCCGTTATAAGTAAGGGCAACTGGACTTATAGTAATTTAGAGATGATCTTATAGATTCAAAAGGAACTGGCAATTCATAGGCTACATCTCCTGCACCAACATGAGAATTGGAATGGAATCTCTATCCACGCATGAACTTAAGGGCGTCAACAACACAATCACCTAAAACTCTTTCCACTCAAAGAAAAGACTAGGAATATTACAACAAATATATACCGGGGCTCATGTAAGCTTAAAGATTCTGATCAATAGGAATAGGAATCTACTTCCACTGCTTCCTCTATCTACTTTGACACTTCATCACTTATCGCAACTGGACAAGTATACTTTCCTGGAGCTCTGGTGAACTGGTTTGAACTGAATATGCATATTTCTATTAGATAATAATATTGATCTTATCGAGTACTTGGCATAGAAGAAAGTGAAGACTAACTACTTACCCTACCCTCTGTCGAACTGCGGATTCTATTGTATACTTGTCTATCCGTTGCTTGGCGCTGCCACTTTTGAGCTCGCTACCGCCCAGAATACATATAAAGTATCCCCTTTTTCCCTCTCGTCTACTTTTATTGCACTGTTTCGATTCGGCTTAAAGTAAACCCCCGAACTCTACTTTCAACAGGGGTTATTTTTTTCACACTCCAATCTCTACCTCTCGCTACTGATTGACACCGCGCTTCAGTATTAAGTAAGTTGGGCCATAATCAACAAAGTCAAGGCAAGCAGGAGGAAGGCAATTCTGCTACTGACTTTATACCGCTCCGTGGGCATTAAAAAGAGATGAGGCTGACTTGGACTTGTACGATTCAACTTCCACTGGTTATTCATAAGCTTACTTGAGCACTGCATAAGATCCTAGAACAGTAACTGGGCATTCTCCGCGAGGCTTCACTCCCACTGCTTATTCAGTTACTTCAGCACAATCACCTCTATCGTAGCCAACAAGCATACTTCCCTTAGTAACGGATATCTTCTATGTGGAGAGTACCCTATGGAATATTCTATTAGTATGGGGAGCCATAGGTCTACTACTTACAAATACTATGAATGCGCTAGGGAGTTATTAGTTTCGAGTTGCATTCCATACATATGTGTGAAGTCAAGAACGGACTTGAGATTTGATTCTTCCACGACCCTCACTTTTATACAAGGGAAAGAGAATCTGGAACAATAGAAAGTAGCATCGAACTCTTATACAAGGGAAAGAGAATCTGGAACAATAGAAAGTAGCATCAGCTTACATGAGAGAGTTTGCTAGCTAAGAAAGAAGTATAAACTTAGAGAAAGGTACGGTGCCGCCTAGCTTAATTACCCCCGGAACGGTTTTGAGTTGAGAGAACAAGCTAACGTTGGAAGAGCTCTCATTGTTGGCTTTCACTGAATCTTTCTTTTAGCGTACCCATGTTCAACTCAGCTAAGGTAAAGAACGAAACCCACTAGTTTATTGCCCTGGTGTAAAAACACTCCTGACTGCAAAACGAACTTCCTGGAAGAAGGGAAGCACTGTAAGCATATTCAAAACTGCAAGAATGATTTACCTAAGAAAATAGTACTCTCTTTATTCCGTTGCGCATTAGTCTTATTGCCGCTTGGGTGCTAACGGGATTGACTTAAGGGTTAGTGAGTTTGCCGGGTTGGGTTGAGTTTCCATTACAGCCCTACAATGGGTGTGCTACTAATAAAGGTAGAAAGCAGTCAATAAGGCAATTATTTCGTTTATAGCCTGTGACAAGTAAAATCCTTCTTCAACAAGAACCAGAGAAAGAATGGTACAAAAAGAAAGGATATCTTGGAATATAAACAAATAAAGGATATCTTGGAATAGAAGAGATTTCCTTATCATTCCTTTCCATAGATTTCTTATGAATATATTTCTCTGAGAATTGATGAAAAAAGCGTTACTATACAAAGAATGGGTTCACGTGGGAATGGGCGTATAGGTTCACGTAGGAATGGGCTATGAATGAAAAAAGGAATTCTTCATGCTCTAGCAAGTTGAAACAAGACCTTTGTCACTGTTACAGATGTACGAGGTGTCGGGGGGTTTTTCTTGGGCCTAGCTGGTACTTCTTGATTCAAAGGAACAGCCCTAAGCTGCTCAAGCAGCGGCATTTCATGCTATTCTACCAGTTGTTGAGAAGGGTATGCAACGAGCAGAAGTTATGAGAAAAAAGGGTCCAGGTCTACATGCAGCATTACGAGCCATTCGTAGAAGTGGTATACTATTCATTAAGGTTTCATACGTGATGTAACACCTATGCCACATAATGGATGTCGACCCCCTTCAAAAGATGTGTGTAGAAATAAGAATAAGAAAACTCATAGAAAGAAAGAGAAAAAAAAGATTCAATGATCTGAGAAAAGAATAGTAGAAGTAGAGTATGGTTCGAGAGGAAGTCGCAGGATCTACTCGAACAAAAACGAAAGTGACGGTGTGTTGAATCAAGAGTGGACAGTAAGCGTCTTTCTTATGGTCGGTTTTGTTCTGTCCCCCCGCCTTATGAAAGGGAAAGCCGATACCAATTGTATTGCCATGCAAAGGGCTTTACTTGGATAAATAGAAGGAAGATGTATCACACGTGCAAAATAAGAGAAAGTGCCAATATGAAATATTAATAGATCTATGGTATTGAAGAATCGGTACATGAAATTGGACTCAATTTGAAAGAATAAGTATTGAGAAGTCATATATCCATAATATGTATTGAGAAGTCATATGAATATGATAGAGATAGATATATATTGTGAGAGACGCATCCATTTGCTTCAGGGGCCCTGCCATACATACTACACCGCTCATGATATCATCTCACCCACCTTCCGTGGAAATAGTTGACACAACACAACATCTATATATAGCAAAATAGTTGACACAACACAACATCTATATATAGCTAACCTGAAGGAAACCCATCTCTTTGTGTATTGGATTACTAATCAGGAGGGATCGTGGATATCGTACGAAACCAACAACTCACTCTCCAAATAGAAGTTCTCCTCCAAATGATGTATCTATGCCTGTTCGAAGCATAATATATATATTCTAGTATTCTGGGCAAAGAGACGAGACACTTTTTCTAGAAATATGGGGACGAAAGGAAGTTTAACTCACTCCTAAGAAGAGAAGGAAGGAAGCACTTATGAAGCTTATCTATATTCATTCTATATCCATATGTCTTTATGAAGCTTCTCTATATTCTATATATATATGTATTCGAAGCTTATCGTCAATATCAATATTGATTCCTTTTTCTACATGCGGAGGAAGAGGACATGAATTTCAAATCAAATCAAAGGTAGGCCCCGATTCACTAATCTCTGGATTAACTAATCTCAAGAAAAACCTCTATATCAATTCCATTTCCATGTATTTTGATTGACCAAGAAGAATGACCGGACCCCCATAATTGTATCAAAGGGAAGGAAGGGTATTTGACAAAGTTAGCTAGTTCGTTCAAGTTGAAACTAAATAGAGGGCTCTACACGCCTACGATTTTAG
>LVTN01001834.1:5362-40480 GCA_001649415.1 Musa itinerans | reverse complement strand
TTTTTTTTATCCCTGAACTAACAATGACCAGGTAAGCCATCGTCATGCAAATGGTAATCCCTCTCGGTTGCCGCGCGACGATGTGAACGTCTCGTGGTGGCCGAGATCTGCCGGATGCGTCTCGTGGGGAGACGATCGAGACTTGTCTGACCAAGAGGTACCTCTTCAGAGACGACCAGGTAAACCAACATTTGATAGAACTAACGATGACCAGGTAAGCCTTCATAATACTGTTTTTTTATCTCTGTAAAGCTTTTACCTCTGTAAAGCTTTAGGTTTATCTCTGAACCTCAAAAAACCTTTAGGTTTTCTCTCTGTAAAGCCTTCATAAAAAACCTTTACTGTTTTTTTATCTCTGAACTAACAATGACCAGGTAAGCCATCGTCATGCAAATGGTAATCCACTAATTCCTAATTACTTTTATCTCTGTAAAGCTTTAGGTTTGCTACAAGACCAGTAGCTTATAAGATAATGGGATATGACAAAAACATGAACAATAAGAGTTGCATGGCATAGCAGACTATCAAATATAACAACAATAACGAGTTGCATAACAGATAAAACAAATGACAGAAAACATTCACTATCTGTGATCACAGAAATCAACTGCATGGATGGACAGTGATCTTGTCCACAGATCACTATCAACATGCAAAATGCCAAAGAAAGGATATTCAAAACCAATGAAAGTGGAGACATATCGTAACCACTTTGATGTTATATAGATCATCTTTGATGTTATATAGATCCATTCAATCTCCGGTCTTCCTTTCTTCCTGAAATAGTTCCACATGTTCTTCCTGTCCATCTTTGGAGACATATCGTAACCAGTATCTTATGCCTTAAATTTCACCTTTTCCTAACCATTTAATATTAAGTCCAAATTTCATTACAGAAAACTTCATAATTTACCAACCCCTTTATTCGATCATCAATTATTTCATAGGTCAAATGACACTTTTAGATTCTCTAAAGTTTTTTACTATTCGTCTAATCTTGTCAGCCATCAAATCTTATTTTATATGATATGCAAAGGTCTGGGGTTAGCCGATCCAGATTTGGAGCGACTGGGTGCAACATTCAAGCACCTGAAAGAGTAGAAGACAGGTCAAACTCAGACACAAAGGTACATACTCAACCAAGTCTCTGTTGGAGTTGGCCAAGATCCACTCGTTTCATCCAACTCCAACCTGTTCATATTGAATTCCTAACAACTATAATTGGTTCTTATCAGAGATGTTCGAGCTAATCTTATCTCATCCAAACAATTATTCGGTCAATCTCTTCTGATCCCAATCGATCAACCTAATCTGGCCGATCAACCGATCTGACCCAATCTTAGCTAGGATCCCCCTACCAATCTGAGAATGAAGCAAGAAGATGATGATGAGCTCTGATTGATACCTGTCCGAAATCCGCAAGCTTTAGAACCCCATCGGCCGAGATCAACAAGTTCGACGGCTTGAGGTCGCGATGCACCACCGAGCTCCGGTGGCAGGCCTCGACCCCCCGCAGAATCTGGAGCATCCACTGCTTCACCTCGCCGATGGCGATCCCCGCGCCACCCCTCTTCGCCGCCAGGATGACGGCGCCTAGGTCGGCGGGCAGGAATTCCAGCACGAGCACGGCGTCCTCTTCGTCCTCGTGCCAGAAGTACTCGATGAGGTCGACCACGTTGGGGGCGCCGCGGAGGGCCTGGAGGGCCTCGATCTCGCGGAAGGAGCTCTGGTAATCGTGTATCTCCTTTAGGGCGACGACCAGGCCGTCGGATCGGCGGCGTCCGCGGTATACGTCGGCGTAGGCGCCGGATCCGATCCGGCCGAGGATCTCGTACCGCTCTATGATCTCGCCGCGGCCGTAGATGCTCCAGCTCCGAGACGAAGTCTGCGACGGCATCTGCGGCGGCGGAGAGGAATCCATGGAGGGTCTCTTGGGTGCGTTCGGTCAATGGCGGAGGGAAAGAGTAATCCAAGAGGATGAGATCGCAGAGAAAATTATAAGAATTCATCTTCCAATAATAGTTTTTTCTTTTTTGCGGACCTCTGTTTTTTCACTTATTTATCATAAAAAGAGCGATTTAAATAAAAATAAAAATAAAAAATAGCTCATATGTTTATTCAATTTTATTAGTATATTTTTTAATGAATAAAAAAAGAACGATTTTTGAAAAAAAAAAGGCACTTTTTTTTTTAATTTATAAAACTTAAATTGCTGCTCTTTTTATATACTCTCCAAAATTAAAACCATTGTTAGTAATTAATTAAAAACTTCTTCAATGTTGTTTGTGATGTAAAATTTTGTTATTGTGGTGCTTTGAAGTTTCTCCTTTCAATCAGTATTATATACTTCACATTTTGATACATCAGGCAATTTTCATTGGTGATTTCATGCTATTATTTCTTATTTTCTTTACATTGGTGATTCTTCATCCCTTTAGGTTAATTTTTTCTGCTCCCTGTGCTATGGAATTCCTGTGTTTTGCTTGATTCCCCACCAAAGTGAAAGAAAACAAAGTATGATGTTTTTGACTTTTAGCTAACCAAAGGTTTCTCTCTCTATGGAAGCAGTATAATTGGAGAGAAAATAAGATGATAAAAAGCATCTTCTTGTGTTTTCTTCCTCAATCAAGCATCAATAATTTTTTATCTTTCTTTCTTTTTCTCACAAGAGAAGAACTTTCCTTTTTTTATTTTTATTTTCCTGCCACATAAGTCAAACATTCTGTAAAGAATTGAGTAATTGCAAGTGATGAAGAGCCGAAGAAAGGTCTCAGGCAATCCCCAGGCAGACACTGCAACTCTTCCCCTGCAATTGCCTTCTCTGTTCTTTCATCATACTCTGCTTTCATCGAATGTCACTGACCTGGCCAAGGTCACCAAGCCCTCAGATTCAAAGTTCCTCTGCTTTAACAACGTCAAACACGCGTGGAGACTTTGAACACACCACTTTGTTCTTAGAGCAGACACTCGCATGTTCTATCCATTGACATCCTTCCTCGACGTGGAAATGAACAAGCCTGAGTTGACCACAAGGCACCAGTATCACCTCCATCATTTGGATGCAGTGCTCCCCCATGTTCTCAGTTCTTCCTTTCAACCATAAGCTGTTCTGCGAATTTCTACATAGTTTATTATTGTGTTGCATTTCATGCCTTAATTTATCATATTCACCTGCAAGTGGATTGTTGATCGTCAATGGTATCCTCTTCTTATCTCTTTAAATTTGCTAAGACATACTCGGTCATTGACAGTTCATTGGGGGGTGGCAGAAGACTTGTAATGCATGCACCAATGGCAATCTTTGCGTGGAAGATGGATAGTGGCATTGACGGGACATATACTACACATATATCGCAGCAATTTGCAGCTTGTTTAGTGCAATTTACTTGAGAGATGAAGAAAGGTTGCGTTGACCGGGAAATTTTAAGCTATCGAAGTCAGAGTCAACCGAATCCATTGCCCAGCATTTTCCTGTGGGACAGCTCGGGTTGTATCCCATAAACTATCATAGTCAACATGACTTTTAGTGCTGCTGCTGTTCTGGCGATTCCTCGATTCATGTCTTAATCGTTGAAGGTGCAACTTGATACCGTGTTAGTCAACTTTAGCACACCCTCCTTGGAAGCATCCCATTGCGGCGATCGATCAGTACAGTTTCGTGTTTGACTTTGGAGAATGATTTGGCATCTGACATGTTCAGACCATTTGCCAGTGAGCAGAAGATATTATGGATTGCTTGCAGTGCCTCTTCCGCGGGATATATGAGTGAGTGATTGAGGACGAGGTCAGAAACCAGTTTGCCAGCTGCAATGGGGAGAAGCAAGACCAACGCCAACCGACCGGCGGCCAGCGAGGAACCCGCGGGCTACCGCGGTGGTGGACTGCCGGCCGGGGACGACGATGGGGAGAATCCACAGACGGTGATGTTTCCCCCGCCGCAGGCGGCGGGCCTTGGGCCCACGAAACGCTCGTCGGCGGCGGATAAGCCCGGCCGTCGTGGTAGACCGGTGGATGAGTACCCTCATGAACTGATGTTTCAGCCTACGGCGCAAGGCCGCCCCGGTGGCTCGGTGGATGAGTATCCTGAGACGGTGATGTTTCCTCCTCCGGCACCCGGCGGGTCGGTGGAGGAGTACCCTGAGACGGTGATGTTTCCTCCACGAGCACCAGGCCACGCCGGCGGCTCGGTGGACGAGTATCCTGAGACAGTGATGTTTCCTCCTCCGGCACCCGGTGGATCGGTGGAGTACCCTGAGACTGTGATGTTTCCTCCGCGGCCACCAGACCACTCCGGCGGATCGGTGGAGGAGTATCCTGAGACGGTGATGGTTCCTCCTCCGGCGACAGGTCGCCCGGTTGGACCAGTGAACGGGTACCCGCCGACGGTTGTGTTCCCTCCGACGCAGCCGCGTCCCCCTCGTGTCGTTCATGGTTCGCCAGCGCAACTCCCCCAGCCGAGGCCGCAGCCGCTTCCTGCGCCTTCTCCGATTGCCTACGGGAATCCATGGTCAACGGGACTATTCGATTGCGAAGGGGATTCAACAAACAGTAAGACTTCGTTTGCATGATCTGCAAAAACATCTCCGCGACGCTTTAAGAATCATGTTTAGTCAACCCCTTTGCATGTCTTCCCTTCATAAGAGACAACTGCATGTTCGCTGCCCAGAACTGAAGCAAAGATCGTGAACGAGTCTGTTTGCTTAGTTCAAACATGCAAGAATGTGTTTGTCGACGTTTAACGGTGGCCTTCTCGTTGCAGCGGTCATGACGGCCTTCTTCCCCTGCGTCACCTTCGGTCAGATCGCTGAGATTTTGGATCAGGGACAAACATGTAAGCAGACACACCTTCACTTCTTTGCGTCACCCCAAATTATCTGGTTTATGCTGAGAATAATCTGACCATGGTGATGAACTGGATGTGTAGCTTGCACTCTGGGGAGTCTCATGTATGGTCTGCTCCTGCCAATTCTCTCCTGTGCTATTGTTGGCACGCCTTATCGATCGAGGCTGAGGCAAATGTACAACCTGGTTGAAGCTCCCGGAGAGGATTGGATTCTCCATATCTTCTGTCCATGCTGCGCCCTCTGCCAAGAGTACAGAGAGCTCCAACACAGAGGATACGATCCTTCTGTAGGTAAATTACTTCCGTCAGCTGATCTCCTCGTAAAGGAAATTAATTAGAAGCAGGGAGGAAGAATAGACTCACATACTTGCACTCGTTTCTCACCGGTGCTGGTTGTGCTTTGTTGGCAGGTTGGATGGGTAATCTTGCTCTTCAACAAGCGAAAACTCCTCCCAGGATGTCGCCTATGCACAGATGAGACATAAGGAGAATCATGTTGCAGTTAAATGTTTTCCTCTGTTCTTGTAGCTTTCACCTTAAATTGGGGCATGTTTCTGTTGGTCTTTGATCATCCGAAAGGCTGTCATAACTGTTGCTGTATTCTCAGTGTTCTGGTCACACTATCTAGTTGTTTCTATTGAGAATTCTGTACTCTGCGATTTCACATTAATTTGCCAATGTTTGCCAGAAAATTTTCTTACTATAATTTGATGATTCAAGTTACTACTAGGAGACACTGCGGATTGAACATGTTTCAACACGATAAGGAACAAAATGCTGACAGGAGATTTGATCGATCATCTACCTTTCATCATATTTTAGCAAAAATATGCAGTAAGCTTCAAAAGGATTTATCTTCATGGTAAGACGAGGAACTTGAATAAAAGATCGTGAGGACAGTCTACGTCTACACTTTGTTCGTCTACAGTAACAACAAATTGATGTGTCTCCCATTACTAGAAACCAGTGTCCCATTAGCTACGATTAGACCTCTGCTGAGGCCTGGTTCTTCTATCTTTCCACACTAGTACATGTTTGATGTGTCATAGTTTCACAAACACCTTCATCCACGGAAGCCCTCCTTTTTCTAGCTCACCCAGGCAAGGAAGCACTCCTGCAAGTTCTGGGAAACAAGAAGATAAACCATTCAGCAGAAGAACAAAATAGACTTGAAGAAGAAATTGAAAGGTTGATCGAGAAAGAAGCCAAGGGAAAAAAACACATGGATGAAGAACGAGCAAAGTGAACTATGCGTACCGGTGAATTCAAGCAGGTGCTCTGCAGCTCATGTTTTTAGCTTCACTGCTGCATGGGAGACAAAGTTAGCGATCCCTTCCAACCTGGACATTTCACAAATGCAGCTTAAAATTTCACGTTTCGGTATTTATTTTTGACGAATACCAAGTGACTGACAGCATCGAATTGTTACTTCCTTATGGTGTGAACAACTCTTTTGAATCTTTTTCAAATATAATTTCTAACTACATTCTTGTGAGATTTTTCAAGTCAATGAATGTTTGCCTCCAAGCATTTTATACAGCCACAGAACATACAAATGACATTTCTGTCAGGTAAAGTCAATTTGAAGATTCTCTGATGTTGCCTAAATTAGATGGTTTGGTTTCACTTGATCCATGCCGTTGAATGGCAACGACCACCGCATTGCAACGAGCACAATGATATGAGCTGGCTGCTGCGCAGCGTGTGCGGAGACAATAATAGCAGTATCTGCAATTGGAAAAAGAAAAAAAAAACACCTTCATCAGCTTTTTATACGCAGTATCTGCAATTGGAAAAAGAAAAAAAAACACCTTCATCAGCTTTTTATATGCAACTAGAAAGCATTCTGCATCTTGTTTAATATGTTCCACCTCCCAATGGTATTGACAAAGCTTTAGAGAGCATAAATAAGAAAGGACTAATTGAGGATTTTATAAAACGCAACTGTTTGTCAACCTATTGATATAGTCATTGCTCATATCCCATTCACTGCAGTCAAATTTACTAAAAACAAATAGTTGAAATACATACAGCCTTGTTATTTGATTGTGGTTCAAAATCGTATGTATAAAAGTATCCTATAAAACTCTCTTACATATTTCGACTCTAAAAGAACTGAGATACAACAAGCTTCCATATAAGAAAGTTTATTCATGTTGAAGGCATGCAATTTACAGAGCCACCATATTGGGAAGAGAAGAAAAAACTAGCTTCTACTTACCAAATGACAGATTTTGAGGCAATGTAAGAACTCATGACATATAATACACTGTAAAACCAATGATTGCATTGATCGAAATTTACTGTCAATGTAATTAATGTATGACATATTAACTATCGTCTATTGCTCAAACCTCTATATTTCTTTTACAAGTCCAATCTGTAGTGATATAAAAACTGTGACAAACAACCCTCACCGTGGCGGTTGCTATTCATTCTAGGCACCTGTATTTAATTCAAAAAATGATATAACAATGTTAAATGATTTGAACATCCTCAACAACCCTCCTTTGCAACCTCAAAAACTCTAGCTAGTTAAATCTACAGGTTCTAGAGTTCAATTCCCTATAACAAAAGAGTGTTTGTCAGTGTTCATTAGATTACTTGTTTGTCGCACATCTCATCTTTCTCAATCTAACATTAACAAGGTTCCATAGAGCAAAATTATGTCAGCAACTCATCCTATAAGGCATAGAAAAAAGAGGTGGAATCTAAACAAACAGCCTCAGATATCTGCAGATTATTAATGTGTGGATATCTTTAGTCTACTTTGACTAATCCATGTAGGCATACATTATGAACAAGAAAAAAGTTTTGATTGAACTGCTTTTTTCTTTGGCAGCATCATATTTGCAGCATGCACAGGATCTATCTGAATCTTGTTGTAGAAAGAAACTAGGAAATAACAACAAGTAGACACCCAAACCAATTAATTATCACTATTACTCGAAGCAATGCAATTCTACCAAAGGAAAACAGAAATACCTGTGTTGACAAGGAAGTGCCAGAAAAGGAATTGTAGGATTTGACTGACATATGGGACACTCTGCTTCATTACCAGAAGAATCAGATGACTTATTTTTCGAGAATGGAAGAAGAAATCTCTTGACCGAAGATGAGTTCAAAAGAGGAAGAAGCAAAAGCAACATCTCCTGCACATTACTAGTAAGTTCAGATACTTACCAAGTGCTTTTCATTTTGCTAATATGAAGTTCTATCAAGAAAACCACAGGTGAAACACTGATGTAAGAGCAATGAGCTAGACTGGTGATGATGTTGCAAGCTATTGAGCATAGTTAACATGGAGTTGTGGACCTTCCATTGTATGGTATAGACCACAAAATGTCTACCAAGTGGATGTAGAAGATTAACATTATCTTAATTTCCATCAAACATGCTGCCCAAGGGTTTTAGTTAAATCTTCTATTTATAACTGAATATTAATTTAGTTGTTTCTGGAATCAATAAACTATTCTCGTTACATCTACATCAAACATGCACTGACATATGGACGTGAGAATATAATACAGCGGCCTATCCAAGTAACTGATCAGAAAAAGAGATAAAAATGGAACTAAAGAAATATATCGGAAAAGAAAATTCTTTAAAAAATAAGATACTCGTGTTGTAATGCTGAGAGATAGTGAGATACTGGAAGTCCACTAGAAGCACAAGAATCATAAAAACCAGAAAGACCACTTCTTATGTTAAATCATTTGATAACGGAAGAATATAATTAAACAATCAAGCATCCGAATAGCAGACATGCAAAAATATATATCTTGAAACATCTTATAATAATATACTTGAAAGAGTCAAGTAACTGACTAGCCAACACATAAAAGTATGTTTGACCCAACTTGCGGATGTGGACAAGAAAATATTGCTTGAGCTTAAACGACAACCTATCCTATTCAACTGCTTGTAAGTGTTTGTGGTTCATAGTAATTGTAGTATACCTCTACTTAGTACACATTCCACATATCTCTCTTGTTGGTTAAGTTGGCTTTCAACTCTATAGATTCAAAATAAACTGCATCTTTTACTAAAAAAGGATGCACTCACTTGACATTGCCTTGTGAATCTACACATTGTCTGGACATGATTTATCATTTATCTATCAAGCCTTTCATTTTCTTCTAACATTTTAACTAAGTTTAGTAAATTGTTTCTTTATTGGCAAAGGTAGCACCTATTTAAAAACTGTTACATTGTTTCTAGAAAAAAATTGCTACTGAGAGCTTGGTCAAACCAAGGATGCTGAACCAACTTTCCAGCCAAGAAAAAATCTCAATGGCATTTTATGCAGTATCTAGATCTACCACCTGCGAATAGGATGAAGAATGGAATGCTAAAAGTAAAACAATCATGAAGTATGCAAAATAAACAAGATAAATCAAGAAATGGTCTATCAAGCAACACAGTGAAGTTTTGCCAACTGATTGATGGTGCATTAGTGATCTTAAAAATTGGAATGCCAAAAGGGAACAGCTTGAATCTACCTTGAAAGGGAAAAAAAATGGTGGCTTGAAGCAATGATATCGGAGTAATAAAACTAGGTGTTCCAATGAAGATATTATCATTAGCATGAGAACTATATGGTTGCCTAGTAAGTTTAAGAAACAATTTCATTTTGCATTTCTTTTCTCTTTGTAATAATCTTGCATCTCTCTTTGGATGTCATAAAATAGTCAATAACAGATTCCTCATATTTACTTTTGGTTATGAATAACAGTTACACTTTCAATATGAAGCTGGAAAAGGGAGAAGCCGCATTTGAGTTTCTGTTATTCATAATGATTCATAAAGTAGGTGACAAGGGAAAAATGTCAGATGAAATGACAAAGCAAATTGCATCTCTCTTTGGATGTCATAAAATAGTCATAACAGATTCCTCATATTTACTTTTGGTGCAAATGCATTATGTAGAGGGAGATCATTCCTTTGCCTCCATCTTTAACAATATTGCAATGAAGGGATGTGAAGAGATTTTTTGTGTCATAAAATCTAACGAAGGGATATAAGTTACAGTCACTTCAACCTAGAAATGGCATCAGCTAATTGTTGGTTTCATGCTAGGAGAGCTCTGCATGGTCTCCAAACATGCTAAATTCATCATTAATATGCCACCAAGCAAAAGGAGCTATGTCCAGGAAAGAAGCATTTTGATAGTCAATGCTAACTGCCAAAACAAATGCTTAAATGAAACAAAGATCTCTCAATGTGAAAAGTATTGGCATTCAACTTATTTCAGGAAAAACTTACCGAAAATTCGTTCCACACTAATTGTCGATTCATGTATTCAAAACTAACTGCTCGATTCATATTGGGGTTTCCATACACAAGCCTTGCTCTAAGAACCCTTTCAATAATACTTCTATACCTGTATCATCAAATATCAAGATTTTGAAGACCTAGTAAAGACAAAACTTAAGCCATGTATGCACCCCATATCAATTTAAACACATGAAATAGACAAAAAAAGTTGCAACCTAGTCTAAAACCAGTGTAAATTCGACTTGCATATCCAGGCCTTCATCAGGCACAACAAGGCAGATTCTGGATGAACCTCAACATGGATGCAGCTTGACTCATCCATGGTAGTATTTAAGTAGCCTTAACAGGGTCCAGATACAGATCTAGGTGAGGTAATGGATTCAAGTGTGATTATGTATTCATATGTGCATATCTTGTTATATATATATATATATATATATATATATATATATATATATATATATATATATATATATATATATATATATATATATATATATATATATATATATATATATATATATATATATATGCAAAAAAGTAAGTCATTTTATTTGCATTTCAATACATATATGGAAAGTCACAATTTTTTAAACTCCACTTTATAAGAGTTGAGAGCTAAAGTGGTGGTTATTCTTCCTATTATGGAATATGATTTGGGATATATGAATCATGATTCCAAATATGAGCCATGAATTCCAAAATCAGGAATCATAATCCACATAAAGCCTCCAAATCACGGAGATAATGAAGCAGGTGCATTAGAGCTAAGCAGATTCCCACTACTAAAAGTCGTACTCTGCCTAAGTGGAATGACCCGCCTGGATTGGCTACATTAGTAGTTGTGAGCCCTTTCTTTTTGGCTTTATTATCATTTTTGTTGTATAGTCTGTATTAGTAGGTTTTCCAGCAAAAACAGCTCCTATCTAACATCATCTTAATGTCATTAAATAAACAAATGTGAAAATATCAAATAATTTAATTTTAATTTTAATATTGTATAAAAAATAACTTTCTATGTTTTCTAACTCATTAATTTATGTTCATAATTTGTATTCTTTTCATGTATGTAACCCTTGTATCTTATTTTCTTTTGGCTTGCCAAGTCAAACACTCGTATATGCTGCCAAACCAGCCTCTCAAATTCATACCCAATAATATTGTTTAGAACCAAATTATATGATTATACATTCTATATTTTCCAAGTAAGATATAGTGTTATCACTCCTTTTACCTTTTCCATGACCTTGTTTAGAAAATTCTTAAACCTAATTCATACAAGCAGCAACAAGTGTGCCAGATTTGCAAACATACTTTACAGGCACACCAGATTTAAGATTATGTGCATAAAGGGCAGCCTAGTTGATTCAGGCAGATATGAAAGATCTTGACACAAAATAGCCCTAAAACCTTACCTTCCAGAATAAAGAAATATAAGTAAGTTGCAGAAAGAGGCAGCTTTATATAATCCCTCGATGCGCTGTAACAAAAGCCAGGATTGGCGTGCCAATGATCTCTAAATCATAGAATAATATAAATCAGATATATAAGTAGCTAACTACGAGCAACTTGACAAACATGAAGGAAAAAATAACCATCAGAACTGGGAAAACTAACCTGTTCAGAATCACCCCATCTGCGAAAAGCTGAGAATGATTGCACACGGGACCATAGATATTGACCACCAACTGTGGTAAGGCAGTACCATATCTTTTGGGAAACAGAAAGCCCAGGTCCTTCAAGCCCAGTTCTAACTGAAAGGTAATCACATAATTAACAGAAATAGTTCAGATAAACATCATTAGGGTTGTGAATGTTAAATACAATATGATAACACAACTCAACCCCAACATGATAAGGGACATAATCGATGAGATCCAAAATCAGCACATACAAACATGCTTAACCTAAAATTGTCACGAAATAACACATTAAAAAATATACATAATTTAATTGTTAAATATTGTTGAACTAAATTGAACATAAGATAAAAAAACTGAATTGACATGAAAATTTTCACAAATACAACAACACAACTTTTGTCATCCCAAACCATCATGTGAGAAAACTAAATTACCAAGACAATATTGACCCTAGTCAAACTTGTAAATTCTCACTATAATGCTAACTCTGTTTTCTCTTTGAATTAGCCTCAGATCATATCCTAAGGGGACTAGGAACAGGCACAAGTACGTGTAATAAAGGCACTATAAGCATCTTTGAATAATTTGAATTACTACTTTCTCACATATAGATAATTCCCATTACTGCTGAGAAATGTTGAAGGCATAGAAATAACCAGAGCAGTATGAATTCTGAACTTGCACCTCTGCCACATATAACAAACATTAAGCCATATCCTCAGCAATCAGAATTGAACATACCAATGTATAACAAGAACAAGAAATTTAGTGCCTCCAACAAAATTTGATTTTCAAACATGACAATCAACATCATTGATTAATTCATCAACTTTGTGATGTTGTTCTGCATTGCTGTGACTTCTATTAACTACTGCAGCAACCTTGACCTAACACCAGCACCTAACAGCTTATGCCTGCCTTCAATATATAAACATGGTAATAACATATATAACTTTTATTCCATTATGTTCTAGTTGTAGATGATTCATGCTAATGAATATTGCAGAAACAAGAAACAAAAAACTTCAACAAAGACACCAAAGGATTATATGGTCATTTTCTTATTCTTATACATTCATCTCATTTGTATTTCTTACTTTCATACTCAATAATGCCATTCTACAAATATTTGAATACTTAAGTCAAAAATCAGATGATGACGAATAAAACTTACATTTGGAAACAATGCTCAAATTAAGTGACGTGTAGGGGAATTATGAGAAAAACACACGGTCATCTTTGAACCAACAAATGCACTTGCATGCATACAAACAAGCACAGAACATGGTCCAGGTAATAGGTGGAAATTTGTCTATGACAAGTGTAGTTGCCATCTTCGGTGCATACTTGAATACCTGTATGTCATGCTGACTAGACCAAGTGGAAACTTGCAAAGATTTAATTAAATCATTCTGAGAAGATAAATCCCTAGCTAATTCCATAAGTTCATGGATTTCCAGCAAGTCATCCTCTACACTCATGTGCTTTCAGAAACTCTTAAGAGCCAGGCGGAATAAACATATTCGTTATACACTACGGTGTGCAACACATGGAGAACTTACACAAGAAAGAGGACACGAACCTTCTTTGCCTCCAACGGGCACAGCGCGCTCATCTCTGTACCTAAGGTTCATGAGAGCATTCCCTGGGGTGGGCTTATCTACCCAGATAGAGAATCTCCAGATCAGAAACTCAAGGAAAGCATCCAGTTCTGGCTCATATTGAAATAAAAACCCTGGCTAATTCCCGAAAAAGAAGAGAACACCAAGGTTACCAAGCAGGCTCGAACCGAAACCAACCAGCATCCAAGATTCAAGATTCCCAGGGTTACCTTCATCAAGGAGAAGACTTTGACAAGCTGCTCCTTCAACATGGCGGACATCTCCACATCCAAGCGCGCCGCGTCGAACTGGTTAACCCGCGATGTGGTAACCTGGATCGGCAGCTGCCCATCCACAAATCCACCGATTTCAAACAATCTTGCTCGAAATTTGAAACTCTCTAACATGATCAAGAACCAAAATAACCATATCGAACCTAAAAGGGCAAAACCTGAAAGGAATCTCGCAGGGACTTCCATCTAGGGTACGATCTTTGGTACTCCTCGACCCAGGAGTACTCGGACGGGGGATCCGAGCTCGGAAATGACAGCGACGATGAGTCGACAGAGCGACCGGAGGAAGCTAGAGTTGCTCGGTCGAGAGGCATCGCCGCTTTCGCTTCTCTCCTCGAGTATGAAGAGAACAACCGAGAGGTCACGGAAGCGGACGGTGTCAGATGCTGGAGAGCAATTTGGTAATTTTATCGAATGTTGGACCCCCTACTCTGCTTCCGGTGACGTGGGTGGGGTAGCTGCCATGTAAAGAAGTTAGGATCCTCTCCAAAACAGACGAAGAATTAGAATCCTTTCGTTTCTATCTCGACCTTTCATTAGTCCGTATCTCAGTGCTAGCATCGTCCATTCAAACAGTTGGTTCGAGTGCTAGAAATGGACGGCAGAGATTTAATTCAGAAATGGAGGACAATTGAAATGGACCCGATTGGATGATTTCAATCCTTGGTACTATCTGGACGGGATCCCCAATCGCGGATTAGTAAGATTCCCGTGGTTTACCAATGACCGATTTCAATTAAATTTGGCGAACTCCGACTCACGCGAACGGTTCTAATCATTGGATTCGGACCGCCTCAGCATACGATTACCATAAAGATGGGACACGTAGGAGCCCTTTTCTCACGATCACGAATCGATGGCAAAAGGATCGAACCTAACTTGGTCCGGTCAAGACGCGTCAACCATAGTTGACATCAGCCCACGAAATCTATTATGCTTGCTTTACTCTTTTTTTATTATTATTTTGACTAACAAGACTTAATATTTTTGAGGGATTTTTTATATGGTTTGTATGATTTAAAATTATTATGGTAATTCTTGCACCACATCACCATCAACCCGATGCTCAGTTCGTAATACTCTATCGTCGGTAACACATTGTTTTCGATGACTCATCATGTTCAGAGTAACATTTGATGATTTTGTTAGATTACCATCACAAAATAAATTTTCACTAAAACTTTATTATTATTACACGTGGAGGTCTCTTCGATGGGCCACAGTTGGGCCCAACACAGCCCATGTGAAGCACCGCTTAAGTGACGACCGCGCTTCGAAGGGTGTGAGTTTCGACCACCGCGGCAACGGCGGCTGCGTTCCTTCGAGCCTCTCCACTTCGACTGTACCAGTGAGAGAGCGCAAGTTGGTGACTCGATCCGATCTACTTGCAATCCCATTTAGTCTCGTCTCATTGTGGCAGTATGGTGACCTTTTCTGAGTCTCGAAACCCTCCAAACTCATTCTTTGGAATCTGATGATTCTTAGTTTGTCCGAGTTATCGGTAAATTCCGACAACACGTTTGCCATTAGATTTTGGTTTCTCGTGTTTTACTGTCTTGTGAACTCTTATCGGTCATATTCTACGGATCATATTAATCACCCGTGCTGCTTCACATTCCAAACATCGAACCAATAATTATTGTAAGGATTCAGTAATTCCATCTTATAACTTCCTAATCGAGAAATTGAGACTCCATTTTGCACAATTTCTGTAGTTACTGAACGTTGTAAATGTTTCTTGAATGTGTTGTCTACTCAGTAGATACTTTATTGGCTCAGATAGATATGAATTAGTATTTCTCTTTACGACATCAAGATGCTAGAGCATGATCGTCATGATTTATCCTCTTTTGCAGACTGATTTCGAAATGGAACACCATGTTATGATTTTTTTTGATAGAATAAGACATTGCAGAAGGTGAAACAATTGTGTTGTTCTCCATGTCATATCATCAACTAACTTCAGTGCATGCTGATGCATCAGACAGGGTTTGCAAACCAGGTTCTTTTTTCCTTCTCTATGTCTAGGCAAATATAGACATGCACAGATCTAGCTATAACTCACAACTCATTGTTATTTAAGCAATAAGCAATTTAGATTGATTTTTTTTTTTTTTTTTTGGTGCTTACTGATAACTCTCTACTGATATTACTTGTTACACAGGTGTAAATCTCAGCTCGATGTCACAATTGTTATCATCTTAACAAAGGTCCTAAATGGTAACATGCATGCTATGTCATCGTCTTATATTTAAAATTCCATGAGATTCTGGTTTTTCTGCCATCATCATGCCGACACCATCATCACAACAAAATAACAAATTTGAACACTAAAATTTAGGTATGCAAACACACATACAGACCGACATGGAAGGATATTTTGGTGGATTCAATGATTTCACATCAATACCAGAAGCAGCAAAGTGGTGAAACCTAGCATGAGAAGATTGTTGGTTGGTCATGAAAGAGAAGAAGCCCTTTCATCCTTCCATTTATTCCTTAATCCATTAGTGGTGGTATCTTTTGGCTTTCTGGACAAGAGAACTTCATTTTCCAACTTTAAGACTGGCTTAAGATGAATTTTCATTTCATGTGTAAGAACAGACATAAGAATCATGGATATTCTGTGAAATGCTAATATTTTTGGTTTTGTCCATTGCTAGAGAAAGCAACAAGGATGGAATATTTATTACGACTCTTGGTTGTTCGTAGCTTATTAGGAACTCCATTCCATCTTTCTGCTAGTTTAAGAAGGTTCAAATGACAAGTAATGTTGCTTAACATCCATTACAATGGGAAAACTAGTCATATTTTGTGAAAGAAAGTTTAGATTGTTTCTCCTTTTCGAGTCACAATTGTTTAACGTTTTAACTTAGTGGATATGTAATTGCGAGAAATTTGTTTGCTGAAGCTACTAGCTGACATGTCCATGATATGAATCAAAAATAGCTTCATGCTTACATGAATATTCTTTGCTGCGGTCTTAGCTCACACCAGTCTTTCGAGTGGGAATAACTGCAAGGCACTCTCAGTTCTTGTGAAGTTGGAAACCACCACACCCATTTCCTACTTTACCAAGGATTGCAGCTTCAAGGACCTACATATCATATGCAAAAGATTTTAGTTGTTTGCACCTTTTTCTCATTATAGTTGTTGCACCGGTTGCCGTCATGTTACTAACATGGGCCTTGTTCGAGAAAAAAAAATTTCCTAGAAATTGAGGTATATGTATTCTCCACTTCCTTTAATGCAGTGAAGTTGTGTTTTCCTAGTGACAAAAAGAACTTTAACGATCTTCTCTTTCTTTTCAAATGTTTTGATTGAGTCAGTAAAAGTTTCATTAGCTATGTTTAGCATCATATTTCATTGAAACCTTGATTTTTATCTTCAGACCACTGGATTGGACTAGTTGTGCAAGCCATTGCAAACCACTTGCAAAAATCTTTTGGTAGTTTGAGAAGGCTCTGCATATCTCTGGAATTGCCATAAGCCTCTGAATTGCCATTATCTTCAGATCACAATCTTTGCCTTGTGCACCAAAAATTTTCTTTCCATGTCATGCTTTGCTTCTTGCTGACTGATCTAGGTGAAGGCTGTGGAGGCACCAGGGACCGAGACCATATTTAGTGATTGCTTTTTCGGCCCACTGTTTCAAGCACAGCATATGAGATTCCGACAACGACCGGCACCCGAGCTGGCATTTGGACAGGAGGTAATTACTTTCCAAACTTCTCTAAACTGTTGCCTTATTGGGGTCCTTCTGAATTGAGGGTTGTTTTCAGATGCCACTATGATTTTAAAGCTTCAACCAACCAATCGGACCGGTGGCTGAGCTCCCTGGATGTTGGCATCAATTGCTATTGAAGGTGGCATCAATTATCCTTCCCCTCCTTTGGTGGATCCTACCTGCCACATTACCAGGAACCAAAGTGCTACATCATGAAAGTGATCGGCTCCCCTCGTCACTCAGGCTTGATGCTTATCCTCGTCAGGTCTCAGTTATGTTGAAGCTTGGTCCTTCCAGACCCATGTGGTGACGGTGGAAGTAAAGAAGTCATTCATGGTTGTGTGTGTTCATGTTTCAAGGGTACACCCTCGGTGGAAGTTTTTGGTAAGCATGGTTTCTGTAGTCAGAGATGTGAAATGTCCAGCCACTGTCGGGATTAAACCGCTTTGGATCAAATTGCACATCTTTAAATTATCGAGCAAGTGTTCTTCAATTCCTCTACCTTATGATTGTTTATTCTAGGGTGCCTCGAGTCAAAACCTTTGATATTAGAATATGTACATCGACCGTCGCCAAATTTTGTATTGATGAAAACTTCATGCACCAGTAACAGTGTGGAAGATTATTAAGAATATAAATTCATACTGAGAAGTTGTAGGTAAAATTATTCCTTAAAAAAGATTACTATTCTTTATTGCTGCCCATATATTCACAGTGATTAAAAATCTATCTCAGGATGTCACTGTTTCTGCTAATGTTGGCAACAGTACTTTAAAGGGGTTTTAGGCCCACCCTTATTCCATTCTCCCATGGGGAAGAACAGTACTAAAAAGGAGGAAAAGAATTCCCTCCTTTGTTCCACAAAAGAAAGAACTGAAACCATGATCCAGTTTGACAGAGGAACAAAAACAAACCCTAGTTTGAGGTGGAGCTGCATTCACTTTGTTCCATATGCCACCTACACAAAGCCTCTCTTCCACCTAAGATTCACTAGCTAGGCTGGTCCTCCTCGACGAATGAAGCACCCCAAATCTCCTGCTGATATCCCTGCTCGAGCATTTGTCACCTACTGATGATTGATTGGTTCTCGCAGCCCTACCGATCTCAATTATTGGCCCCTATCGCTGCGTCCGACGCGATCCAATCGGATCGGACCACCAATTCTTGTGGCGTTTAGCCACGGAAGCCACATCGTGCCGTCGATGTTGGGTGCCGATCCCCGAAGCAATCGCCCTACAAAATTGAATCCAATCGGTGACCTACCGCGTAAGATCAGCATCGGGGACGACGCCGTCTGATTTGGGGGCTAATTCTAATCTGATCGATCACACGAGGCACGGGATTCAAAGCCGTCTCCATACGGTGCTCCCTCCCTCCCCATGTGGAGGTTGGGGCGAGCGACGTGCAGAGACGGTAGACTCCGCCGTAGCATTTAGACGATAGACGGGTAGGCCATGTCGCGCGGGACCCACCGTGTCGAGAGCCGGGGGACAGGGTGGGCCCACGCGGGGATAAAAGAAGGAAGCGAGCAGAAAGAGCCGTGCACAGGCCGCAAACGATCCGCCAGCGCCGCTTTCTTCTTCTTCTTCCCCCGGAGTCCGCTCGCTCTGTGCTCGAGGACATCGACGCTCCAACGACACCCCGAGGCGAATCACGCTTTTGCGGGACGTCGACACGAGCCATAATTATCCTTCGAATTCGAATTGGATTTTAGACATTTTGATTCGACGATCCAACCAATTAATGCGTTCCCTCTGTTTGCTCCGCGTGCTGTGGATAAGAGCGAAGCTGGTTCATTCGTTCCGGGTGGGTGTGAATGGGTAGAGACGAAGGCAGACTCGCGTTCTCTCCTTTCACGGCCGCATCCTTGTGGTCCAAAGCGTTTCCCCAATCCACCCAAACATCCACCTTTTCCTTCTTTAATTAAATGTCGGCCACGCGTCCCCGTGGCAACATCCACGGGGCCTTCGTGTCGCCCTCGAGACAGGAGCCTCGCTTTCCCGCCCGCCCCATCGACGCACACGACGCCGCCCGCCGTGGGTCCCGCTTTCGTCCGGGTGTCACCAGTATTTGAGGGCGTCCACCCCACGTGCGTCACACGTGTCGTTCGGCTTTGATTGACCCGGATACGTTTCGGGCCGTCGCGGTCGGTGTCGGCAGTACGGACGTGACAGGTGCCGGTCGGCAGGCTCCTTCTCGTCGCTGTCGCCCCTGCGGCCGCACCGGCTGTACCCGGTTGCCGGTTTGCCGGGGTCTCGCCTCGACGACAAGGAGATGGCATTAAACCCAAAGATGGCCACTAATCGTCACGACTAAGAAAACAAATTTATGTTGTTGGATAAATTAAAATCGAAAAGAAATAATAGAGATGTCAACTATTAATCTAATAGGTCAAATTGGGTCAAAATTCAAGAGAAGAATCATAAAAATATACATCCCCCTTTTTTCACCTGAAATCATGCAGAAAAAACATTTTTTTATAGTAAAAAAAGTGAAAAAGGATAACTTTATCAGGGAACATTGAGGGAATTCCCAGAAACTTGTCGGTGCGGTTTGCTTCAAAAGGTGAAGAAAAAGAGAGAGGAAAAAGCTCTTTTTTTTTTTGTTACTTTAAAAAGTATTTTCTCTTATTATTATTATTGTTTCTTAAAAATATTTGGGACGGCGCTCAATAAGTCCACTTGCCAATGCATACTAAAAACAATACAAATACCAATTAGGATATCATTTTTCTTGTGAGGAAAGCTCAAGTATTTTGCTAAATGTCCCCATCTTGATGAAATCTTAATGTCTAAATTTTTTTATTAATAGATATAAAAAATGATGATTAATCGACTGTAATAGGTAATTCCAAAAAGTAAATCCGGTCCATTTAATTAAACAGTAAATATCATTTTATCCTAAACTAACTATAATATAGCCATAGGAAGCTTCTCCCCAACGACAACAAAACCCAACCCAAAGGTGTTTCCTTTTTGTTCTGGTTCTCTCTCCTTTCGTCGCCTTCTTTCTTGTGATTCTACTGCTACTAGCTACGACTCCCAAATCATCACCACTTTGATGTTCTCTGGTGCTCTCGACGGAGGTTGATGTCACCGCCACTGGAACATGACTACATAGGCCTCTCGGAGGTGCCTTCCGCCGCCGTCGGCGGCGGGGAGGAAGGGGCCCTCAACCTCAAGGCCACGGAGCTCAGGCTGGGGCTCCCGGGGTCGGTGTCGCCCGACCGCAAGGACAAGGTCGGGCTCACCCTGGAGCTGCTCCCCAGGGGCTTCGTCTCCGGTGCCAAGAGGGGGTTCTCCGACGCCATCGATGGGGCTGGGAAGTGGAGCTTCGCGTCCGGAGAGAGTGGATCTGAGGTGGAGCTGGGGAAAGGCGGTGGCTTGTTCTCGCCGAGAGGGGAGGCGGTGGCCGGGGCCAGCGGAGGGCAGCTCTCTGGGCAGGGCACTGGGGGTAAGGATGCGGCAGCGAAGGCGGCCGGGCAGGAGCGGAAGGCCGCCGTACAGGTCGGTAGTTCCGTTGGGAACGATCGTGCGATGGCTCCTGCAGCGAAGTAAGTGCCCTAAATTGTTCTTGGTGTGTTTGAGGTATCAAAAGTCGAGGCTTTTGTGGGAAACTTTTGATCTTTCTGATGCATATGCTGTTTAAAAATCTGTTATCATTTTGAATATGTCATGTCAATTTGGTCTGTTTTCTTGATTACTTCCTTTCTGAGAGAAGAGTGAGATTTGCTTCAACAAAAGTAGAATCTTGGTGGCAACGCTTTGGTGCTTTGAGAAACAACGGGATCTCCAGTGATACGACTCCCTACCGTCAATTTAACTGGGAGATTGTTTCTTTTGTTGCCGAATAACTCGGTTCGTATCCTCCTCTTGGTACTTAATGAGGGATAGTCCTCTCCGTAGCCTTCCTTCCTCTTCATCTCTCCCCTGAGCAAAAGCCCAACATCCATCTTTCAACCATAACACTCTGCAATTTCACCTGTCCAGAGATCCCTAGCATTTAAAATGTCCACTACGACCTTGGTGATGTAACCTCCCGGTCCAAAACACAGAGACAGAAGGGAAGAGCCGCCAATTGCAGATGAGGAAAAGGAGTCATGTTAAGTTACCAAAGAGTTTAAATACATGCATGTCTTTCATTTTCATAAAATTACAGTAAGAAGCTAGAATCCCAACCGGTTTCTTCCGATTGCAATACTAATTATTGCTGGTTGGGCTGTAGATCCGGTCCTCTGGTAAAAACAGATTAATTTTCTGCTGTGTTGAACTGAATTTTTAAAACTTTTTTAATAATTTGGTCGGCTGATTTAGTGGGAAACAAAGCAAGTAGTACTAAAATACAAAAATTCTTTTCAAGCCACAGCCCTACAAGAGTAAATTTGGATATTTGCACATTTATTTTTGTAGAATGATCAAGAGCTCATTATTCTATCTCGAGATAGTTTTCTTTGCATATTATTATACCGTAGTTTAGTCTTATTCTCCATATGAGATACCTTAAGATCATTTTGTTCCTTTTGCTGATAATGGATTTTTCTTGTGCATTTTGTTTTCCTATTAGATATCAAGGTGTGTAGCCCTTAGTATTTCCAGCCAAAGATTCAGCTTTTTAATTTATCTTATTTATTACAAACAGAGAAATTTCTGTATTAATGACCAATCAATTAGCTTTGGCTAGTTAATCTTATGTAAAAAGAGGGTTGAACTTTGAACATCTTATGTATGTGCCAGGGCACAGGTGGTTGGTTGGCCACCAATCCGTAGTTACCGGAAAAATACTATGGCTCCAAATCCATCTAAAAATAAAGATGATGCTGATGGAAAACAAGGGCTAGGGTGTCTCTATGTGAAGGTTAGCATGGATGGTGCCCCCTACCTCAGGAAAGTTGACCTCAAAATATATAAGAACTATAAGGAACTGTCATCAGCACTTGAGAAGATGTTCAGCTGCTTCACGATTGGTGAGTTTTGGCTTTTCCTTATTCTCTTTGAGCCTTGAGGATTTTTTTTCCCCTTCAAATGTATAGATGCCTTTTTACCAATAACAATAATATGTTATATGGCTCTTTTCTTGATCTACTTTGCTTAATAAAATTATTTAATACTATTTTTTGCAACACTTCTCATTTCAGTAATTGCTATCTAATGTAATTATCACAAAATATCAAACTTTTGCCCCACCTTTTCCTCAAAAATAAAAAGAAAGTCGCAGACTTCATAGATTAAACATATTATTCTACTCTCTCTTATTCCATAGATGGTGACCTATGGATCCAATTGCTATTTCTTGTACTTGAAATTCTTTTTAGCTTTCTTCGTCTGGGTTATTCATGAGCGTATTTTGCAAGGAACTTAGATGTGGATAACTTTTCTTATGATTGAATTCATTTTTACCTGAGATTTGATGTGGACTAAATGATATAGTAGAGTTCTTCTAAAAATTTTCTTATTCAGTATCATTTAATTTTCTAAGAACATTTTAGTGTTACGAGGAGTTTACTTGTCTTTGTAATTTGATGATTTCAGGTCAGTGTGGTTCTCATGGAATACCAGGCAAAGATGGATTGTCTGAGAGCCGTTTGATGGATCTTTTAAATGGCTCTGAATATGTACTGACTTATGAAGATGAGGATGGGGACTGGATGCTTGTTGGTGATGTGCCATGGGAGTAAGTGCCTCATTTTCTCACCGATATATTGATTATTTCAGTGGAAGAGGAGAGATCACTAAGATATGTTCAACTTTATAAATCATATATGTCAAGTTTTTTCCACCAGTTTATTTTTCTTATAAACAGAATAATATATGCAATGTCCTTTAGGACATAGCCATTGACAATTTTCTCTAGACAATTTATATCTAGAATATTTAGGCACATTGTTAGTGTCAACCTACTACCCAAGTATGAAAACTGCTGCATTCAGATTCATTTTCATCTAGAAGATATATATATATATATATATATATCTCACAACAAGCATGCGAATGTGTTTTCTGTTTTGCCAGTCGTAGTATCTCTAATGTTGACGAATTCAAATCATGTTTCTTCAATCACAGGATGTTTACAGACTCCTGCAAGAGGCTTAGGATCATGAAGGGTTCAGATGCTATAGGACTCGGTAAGTATGATCCTGTAAAGGTTCTTTGTTACATTTTCTAAATCTCGCTGCCTTCATTGAGAAGTTCTACATTACGTAAGATTCTATAAATGTTCTTTATTTTATTTTGCAGATCTCAATTCTTGAATCGATGAGTGCTTCTAACATGATCTTAAAATGCATAATTTAGCTATTGTGTTGTTCCAACTTGATACCTATAAAATAGTTATATTTTTTATCTTTAAAACATCTAATGCATGATCAAGCTAGTTGTCGTGTTTTACATTGTATCCAGCAATCAGTTAATATCTCAAATATGATGAATATGATATGTGGTGTTTGGTAAATGAGGGTAATCATTATTTGCCTTCAAAAAATGTCAAAGTCAACAGTAAGCTATCAAATTAGTAAGCACTTAAAGCTTCTAGTATGAATGATGTAAAGTGTTGCTTATCTTATGATATTCTAGTTTGTAGCTTATTTGATTTTTATTAATTACCATTCTTTTAATCCCACAACCTAGTCTGACCAGTAAAACCTAAGTGGTGGGTTTCTAGCATCTTGTATATTGAGCAAGATGTTTTTGTCATATTTATATTTAAAAGCTTTGCTTTGTTTGGATAGTCATGATTAATTTCATAAGGTACTGATAATTTTTACAGACCGCTTGCTTATGGTTGCAATGTTCAGATTAGACTATTGCCTACTGCACCTTTTTTTTTGGTTGATTTTAGACTAACAAGATTATAATTTCCTCTCCCAGCTCCGAGGGCCATGGAGAAATGCAAGAACCGGAACTAGGCACAACGCCATGCTTGAGAAAGGACAAATGAATCAGATAGCTGTAATGGTCTTTGAGAATGGAAGTTCAAGGGTTTTAGTCAGCAATTGTTTCATATATATTAATTATATTTTGTGGCTTGCTGTTCTGCAAGGACTAAGACTTGCCAATAGGCTCTTAATACGTCGTAGGGACATCAGCTTTATCAGATTGTGCTGCTTTAAGTCTTTGTATGGTCGGGTTTGCTGTTTGCAACTTATTTATCATGCACTGTTTCCTATTTGGAAGTGTCACACTCGAACTCTTTGTCCATGTACCATTTCTGACTTGTGAATCAGCCATTTGAGGGATGCCTGTGACCACGATCAAAAAGTTGGAAGGTCTCAATTTATGAGGTCTAGCCCAAACGTTGATCATTCGTGCCCCGTGCAGTTTTTCCAGTGGTGCTCATGGGACACCTGATTGGGTTCAAATGATGAAATGGCTATAGTGCTTTTGTTCTTGTTGCTGTTCTCAGTTCAGGTAAGAGATCATTGCTCTCAGTTGAGTAAAGGCTGGAAAGGCTGGAAAGAACTATATGGTGTTGTTATTCAACAATCTACAAGTTTCTGTGGGTGACTCTGGCTGATTCCTTGTTACAGAGATGTACTTTGTAGACATTTCATGCCACTGTTCATCTGTTAAAGCCTCACGGACAGGTTCTCTCTGTTCTTGCAAAGAACCTTGGATGCTTGTGTGTTGTGTGTGCGCGTGGTAAAAACCATATCCACTGTATTCATTGAGAAGTTTGGTGTGGAGAGATGTACTGTATGCCCTAGCTTTCAAAGCTCATAATGTTGTCCATGGAAGGTCTGAAAGGCTTCCCCACCATCATTCAACTAGAGGAAGATATAGTAACAAGAAAATGGTGGTAAAATTATGTTCCCTCAGATCAAGCTTTCTCCCTGGAAACAGTGCTCCACTTGTTCTTGTTCTCAATGATGCCTGTCTGTTGGTGGCCATGTGAAGCATTGCAATTATATGCCACATTCCGCACATCTGACAAGTGTCTTGATAAAGTTCAAGCAGAAATCTATATCTCACCTGTGCTTGCTATTCTCCCATATATCTTCTTAATCATGCTTCCTGCACACTTTCACCTTGCAAATTACTCTCTTCTGCTTTGAACTGTTGTTGGTGCCAAGTTTATTCATTGGAGATGACCATCTACCTTAATTGTCAGCTTTCTTATCCTTGTGTCCTGATTCATTGTGTAATAGCATCTTTTGGTGTGATATGCTTTATTAGTACTAGATCAAGAATGATTGGTTACTAATCTGAGCATAATCATATATAGAGATTATTTTGCCAGTCAAAATTAACCAAGGATGTCACATCCATCCCATACCTACACAACTGCAACTCAAAGTTTAACTTGATGGTGACTTTGTCTGCATCATAAGCCACATGCTGAGCTCTGATGTATGCCTTTTAACTTCATTGCCTTTACAGCAGTTCTTCAATTGGTACATCTTTGGACTTAGCAATCTCATGAAGTGCCACCTATCACGGAGAAGAAAGGCAGAAGCACCCAAGAAAAAGGAGAGCAAAACTTTCGGTGGCAACCATCAGTTCTTGCGTCTTGCCATCCATGGAAACTTTCCAATCAAGTGTTCTTCTCGTTGCTGTGACATGAAATTATTTAGGGTTCAGTCGGACCTGTAAAGGCACCAGTGGGACCCTCTTGCATGGAAGTGGCATGATCAAAGACAAGAGGATGAGTCCAGAGAATGTGCCAAGCTGAACTCTGCACACCAGCAAATGCCACTTCAAACTCTCTCGTTTACCGAAGAACATAGAATCCTAGAGGATATCTATGTTTACCTTCTCCTCACCTTAGTTTGAGGATGCTGAGACGGCCATATGATTGATATCATGAAGTAAGAGGCAATAAAGAACGTCCGCATTCGGTGGCAGGTGGGGTAGTCAGTGTTCTAGATGTTGACTTGAATTCAATCAAACCAAGCCAAAGATGATAAGAATTCCATTTCCGTAACGTCAATCATAGTGTGTGTGATGTGTTTCTCATCAATTTTCCTGAAATAATTTCCTGCAATGTTGCTCTGTTCAACTCCTCATCACCTGAACACCGATGAGCATAACATAAATCAGCATCTTAATGGGGACACGAACCTGCGGTCGTCCCCATGCATCAGTGTGTTGAAGTAGAGAGAGAGAGAGAGAGAGAGACAGAGAGAGAAGAGGAAGGAGTACACATCAGTAAAGCCTTATCCATGGAAGAGCTCGGCGTGGGAGCTTCTCCTTTCCACAAGTTCTTTTCACCGTGTCATCAGCTTAACCAGCATGATTGAGAGCAGAGCACGAAGCGTTGGATAAGAGTTGGGCGACTGATGAGGATAAGAGTCGGTGGATTATCCCATCAGAGCATACCTACGGGCCGGCGCGGCTCCCATGTCGGGCCCGCTGATCCAACGACTGGGAGTTGGTAAGAGAGGTTGATGGTGGAGGTGATGATAAGGCGGAGGTGAGCGCAGCGAGCGGTGGTTGGATTTCTTTTTCGGACAGTATATTCTGTCAGAGGAGGAGAGGAGTTCGCTTTGGCGGTGCGTCTGCGGCTTAGCGGTCGCTGCTACTCTGTTTGGTACGTGAAATCTTCGAATCTCTCTCATTAATTGCGATTTTTCCCTTCTTGTTATGGTCTAATTCGCTGGCTGAACTCGACTTTTCGTACAGAAAGAATCTGACATTCCAAAAGATCCTGTTTTGCTTTGGCCGTCGGTGTTGGCGATTGCGTCCGATCTTCTTGTCAATCGTATACTTATGTATTCGATCGGATAGTCTGCTGCTACGATCGGCAGAAATATTTGGGTGATGTCGAGGAATTCGGGCGGAAAGTTTTGGATCCGAAGATTACGGGAGTTCTGTTGGATTCCGCGGTTTCTTACTGAAAATTCTGGTGGTTAATGGATAATTCTTTGCTTCTGATTAGTGAATCTGCGGCTGTGTACATCGAGTGATTCCTTGCACTTGACAGGGAAAATTAGGGTTTCGGGCTTTCTTTTATTGATATCGGCTTGCCATTGAAATGGCATGGAAATCTTCTCGGCGGGTATCTGAAATGGTTGCCTCTGTGTTCAGTATATCTGACGACATCAAATTACTACTGAACTAAGGCTGGCTCGAGTTTTGCCTATTAGAACTGGTGATTTATGAATTGTCTCGTGAATCAGGCCCTTCTTCCTGGTCCACCGAGTAATGGGGTGTTTGTATTCCAAGAACTGCCTTGGGCAAGTTCCTGACTCCCCAACACCATCCAAGAGAAAGGAAAGTGACCGCAGGGGTGCGGGAGTTGGTCTTCCTCATAGTTCTTCAGATACCGATGGAGAAGGCGTAGATCAATTGAATCAGTTGAGTATAACGAGAGATTCTGATGTGGGTATTAATCGACTCTCGAGGGTGTCGTCGCAGTTTCTTCCTCCTGAGGGATCAAGGAAAGTTAGAGTTCCTCTAGGTAACTTTGAGTTGCGGTACTCCTACCTATCTCAAAGAGGATATTACCCGGAGGCCTTGGATAAGCCTAACCAGGATAGTTTCTGTATACATACCCCATTTGGAACAAATCCAGATGATCATTTCTTTGGTGTGTTTGATGGGCACGGAGAGTATGGAGCTCAGTGCTCACAATTCACGAAGCAGAAATTGTGCGAGAACCTGCTTAGGAATAATCGATTTCATGCTGATGCTGTTGAGGCAATCCATGCGGCATTCATGGCGACAAATTCACAGCTTCATTCAGATAGCTTGGACGATGCAATGAGTGGGACTACTGCAATTACGATATTGGTGAGGGGTAGAACAATCTATGTTGCTAATGCAGGTGATTCAAGGGCTGTCATTGCAGAGAAGCGAGGAAAGGACATTGTAGCTGTGGATCTGTCGTTGGATCAGACTCCTTTTAGGAGCGACGAGCTTCAGAGAGTCAAGAATTGTGGAGCTAGGGTGCTGACCTTGGATCAAATAGAGGGTCTAAAGAACCCAGATGTGCAATGCTGGGGTGACGAAGAAGGTGATGATGGTGATCCCCCACGATTGTGGGTGCAAAATGCAATGTATCCCGGAACAGCATTCACACGAAGTGTTGGAGATTCCATTGCAGAATCCATTGGGGTCATTGCAACTCCTGAGATATTTGTTATGGAGCTCACACAAGATCATCCGTTCTTTGTGATTGCTAGTGATGGGGTTTTTGAGTTCCTTTCTAGCCAAGCTGTAATTGACATGGTAAGTAGTTCTTTCTATGCCATATTATTTCATAAGTTCTGTGGGTTCCACCATGATTTACTGCCAGAGTTCCATCCTGCAGTCGGTATATGCTTTCTGAGGTTAGATTAACACCTACAGGATGAGAGATGAGTGTGACAGAGGTATACATTGTGAGAATTTGGAATAGAGGACAGCTCTGGTGATAATTTTGTATGATAGCTGGCATGATGCTGCAGGCCTGCAGGGTGCCCATGCCAGCTGGTACAACTGATAGCATATAAGGTTGTATTAACACCATCAACATGGTACAGGTCCCATGCCAAAACTGTGCCAGTATGGTATGTCACAGCTGAAATTTAAATGGTTCATAATAAATAAAAATCCTTTGTTCTAACCAATTTATTCTAATTCATGATAACTTTAGTCCTCTGATTTTATTGATTGTGTGCAAACCATTTAAAAATGTTACAGGAATGGTGATCTATGATTTAGAATAGAAACCAGAGTCTTTTCATTGATACATGTGTATCATTGAGTTTTTCATAGAAAACCTGTATGAGCAACTTTGATTATTTTAGAATTTTTTTATGAATTTTAATACATAATACTTTCCATGCCCTTCTCTTTCTTTTAAGATACCATGAATTACTTGTGTATGGTTTTGTCCAAGATCAATCAGTTCCACCTCTTCTTGCCTTTGTCAAAATAACTACTAATTTTTCAGGTTGCTAAGTTTAAGGATCCTCGTGATGCATGTGCAGCAATTGTTGCCGAATCGTATCGACTCTGGCTACAATACGAAACTCGAACGGATGACATCACAATCATCGTTGCCCACATTAATGGGCTTGCTGATGTACGAGGATGTTTTCTGTTAGTTATTTGGCTAGTCATGCTCTTTCTTGGATGACTTCATTTTAGAACCTTAAGGTTTGTTCTCAAATATTTTCCAGACACAGTCAACTGGAACTGGAGTCAATGTATCAGTAAGACCTTTGCAACAAGTTGTGCAAGTGACAGGTTCTGAATCTCCATCCACTTTGAATTGGAACTCCAGGACTCAGCGTCCAAGACATGAACCATCACGCATCCGACTTAGAGCTATCGAGAGTTATCTTGAGAATGGACATGTTTGGGTTCCTCCCTCTCCTTCACATAGGAAAACATGGGAAGAAGAGGTAAACGTCGATACCCATATGCTATCTTCAAAACTATATGGTTATTTATTAAGTGTAATTTGTCTACACTGATAACAGTAGGTGACTTGTGCTTATGTTGTTTCCATCCAGGCACATATTGAGCAGGCATTGCATGATCATTTTCTTTTTAGGAGGCTCACAGATTCACAGCGTCATGTTTTGCTTGACTGCATGCGAAGAGTTGATGTGAAGCCTGGGGATGTAGTTGTGCAACAGGTTATTCCTTTTTGATTTAGTCTTCGTGAATTGAAACTTCTTGAATAAAATATATTTTCTAGATAACTAAATGATATCTCACACTAAATACAGGGTGGGGAAGGTGACTGCTTTTATGTTGTTGGAAGTGGCGAGTTTGAAGTTTTAGCAGTTCAGGTGCTCATCTATGTTTAAGAATATTTACTGATCTACTATATCATGATCAGCTTTTCTTATCTATATTGCATATTCTTCAGTTACTGTTGGTGTGATAGAACAGCAACTTTTCCATTGTCATGATGCACTAGGAGGCTTTCTGAATATTAAGCGACTATTATGAGCAGGAGTGGAGAAATGTGATTTACCTGAAACAAAATCATGAATATTTTTTAGGAACTTTTTGTCCAAATCATATCTAAATTCAGAACTAGCTATTTAGCTCTTCCTAGACATGGAGCATTAACAAGAGAAGGCCAATGGCCAAAATAGCTGCTTATGTTTTACTCCTCATTTGCTGACTTCTTTGCACATTATATTCTTGACTCATAATGGTTATTGAAGTTTGTATGACAGGTAACTCTTGCTCTTATATTGTTTTACTTGATTGTAACATGGTTGTGACGACACTACTGACAAGATTTAAATTCACTGGAGCCTTCTCTTATAATTGGTCATCAAGATACATCAAGTGCTCATGCTTATCAGGGTTCATGTGTACCTTTCCCTTAACAGAAACAATATTCATAAGGATCCTCTTTGAGAACATTGATGATAGAATACCAAAGCTTATATGTCTCATGGCCGGGCACTGTTATGCTTGCTTTTCCTATTACGCTAATGCAGCAAACCTCATTATTATCATCATGATCATTAATGAGATATGTGAAACAGGATGAGGACGGGAAAGAAGTCACCAAGGTTCTGCATCAATATACAGCCGAGAAACTGTCATCCTTTGGGGAACTAGCACTAATGTATGTTGCAACTGCAGATTATGTAACCTTGTCATCACTCTTTCACCTATATATGGATGACAAAATAGCATTATTGTTTTTTTCTTTCTTTGGCATAAAAGAATTATGCTGAAAATTTATAGGAAACATAAATGTGTACTTTCATGTGCAAATGATTATAACAGTCCCCCATCAATCAGGGAAAAAAACACAAAAAAGGTATGCTATGGTTCTTGTGGGTTGTTAACAGTATTGTGCCAGATATCCATTTAATTGGTGAAGATCTGGGTCAAAGGGTCCATTAGTTAAGCAGAAGCTTTTGTCAAACTTGTGCAAACATGATAAACAGTTCCATCCACAAACCCAAGCAAGGAACATGATCTAGGAAATCTGCAGATTGCATCGCCTTTCTTTAAATGTCACAGACTAATTAGATATATAGTAAAAGAATGACATTTTCAGTAGCATAGCATTAAATATGCAGCAAAAATGCATGGTTGGAGTCGAACATGTATTTCTGTGTGCATGGAATATTTTTGAAATTTCTTTTTTTTCTTTGAAGGTGCACGAAATACCTTTACAATGTAGCCATCAATATGATTAAAATTAAACACGAAGATGTAGAGTGCATATGTTCTTGTTATGGTATCCTGCATATGAAGATAGGGCCTTCTCGTTGGCCTCCCCCAGGAAGCCAAAGGCAGCGTCAAACTTTTAGCTTTGTGATTGCTACAACTATACACGTTAGCATATGACATTTTATTCTGTTTCCATTTTCTATTTGGGGCTTTGCTGAAGGTAGTTTTTACAAAATTTATGCATCTGAGTGTCTGTGTCATTCTTGTATAAGATTCAAGCCAATGAACAAATATTTTTTTGTTATTCCAAGTGAATTTTATTGTCCATTATCATATGTGGTGCTGTCGGGATATATCTTGGATACTTCATGTGTTTATCATCCAAATTATGCATCTGTTTTTGGCAGGAGGAAGATGTTACATTTGTTGTGTGACTAATGGCTCTCTCATAGGTACAATAAGCCTCTTCAAGCATCCGTTCATGCAGTTACGTCTGGAACTCTTTGGTCTTTAAAACGGGAAGACTTTCGAGGAATTCTTATGTCAAAATTTTCCAACTTATCTTCATTAAAGTTGCTCCGATCAGTAGAAATTTTCTCCAAATTGACAATCTTGCAGCTAAGCCACATTGCTGAGGCTCTTATGGAAGTTTCCTTCTCGGATGGACAAAAAATTCTCGACAAGGTCCTCACTGTTTGATCTTAACGAGCATTAACTTTCATCATGTGTGGATATATGTACCAACAAAATCTCTTGACCATACCACATAATTATATCCATGACTTCTGTTGTCTGCATGCAAATGTTAAAAGGAAGTTGGCCTTTAATTATGCACCTAACCGAAGCTGACTTACGCGGCTTTGACTTGAGGGACACTGATTGCCTTGCCTCAGTAGTCTCAACTTTTCGGTCATTTTTTATTCCTAGAAAAAATGTAATTGGATCCGGCACTTTTGCATGTTTTCTTATGTTTCTTTACTGTTTGAAGTCTGTTTTATTGTATTAACCTATCTTGCAGACTGAGTATCTCTCCGCATTGTATATCATCCAAAAGGGTAGGGTGAGACTGACATACAGACCAGAACTGTTGAGTCCAAATGCATGCAGCCTTCTGTCCACTCTTCTTGATCAAGGATGTCATTTTCAAGAGAACGATGAACATGTGGTGGAAATGTCAGAAGGAAGCCATTTTGGACAGTGGGCTATTCTTGGCGAGCGTATTAGCTCTCTTACTGCAGTTTCGGTTGGTGACGTGGTTTGTGCAGTTTTTACAAAGGAAAACTTTGATTCAGCAATTGGGCCTTTGTCAAAAGTTCAACAGGATGATCTCAAGTATGCAATTGATCTGAACTTGATTTTATTGTTTTTCAACTTCATTGCTTTTTCTATGTATTGCATTGTGGCTTCCAGGTCAAAAGATTTCCAAGATTCTTCAAAAGAATGCACTCCAAATTCTGATGCTTCTACATGCAAGAAGCTTCAGTGTTCTGATTTGGTATGGGGTCAGTAAATTCATTGTATTTTGTCGGAGGAAATTTTGTTTGATACAGTTCTGGAAAATTTTGAATCTCGAATTTGCCAATTGTATGCAATCTAGGAATGGAAAATGAGCGTATATTCAACTGATTGCTGTGAGATTGGTCTTGTGATTTTAAAGGGTTCTGGTAGGTAACTTAGTGCTTGTTTGGTTTCTTTTCGTATAGATGCTGCTTTGTTGATTGGTCCATCGGTATTCATACATGTACAATTCCTTGTCCATGGAATAATTATGGCATTTGCTATATTTGATTGTCTTCCAGACACTATGCAAAGCTTAAGAAGGTTCTCTAAAAGGAGGATTAAAGAGCTAGGAAAGGAAGATCAGGTCTTGAAGGAGAAAGAGCTAATGAAGAGTTTGAACCCATCCACGTGTGTGCCAAGGGTTCTATGTACATGTGCTGATGAATCGTATGTCGGCATTTTACTCGATTATTGCCTTGCATGTTCATTGGCTTCTATACTTCACTCACCCCTGGGTGAACAGTCTGCAAAATACTATGCAGCTTCTGTTATTGTTGCACTTGAAGAACTACACAAGGTTAGGTGCACTTCTTTCCTTAAGCTTGCGTAGTTTCTTGATATTTTTCCTTCTGGAGGTTGCAAAGAAAATCAAATATTTACTGATATCTAAATTTGAAGATCAGGACTCTATCCTTTATAGAGGTGTTTCACCGGACATTCTAATGATTGATCAATTAGGACGTTTGCAGGTAGTTTGATATCTTTGGCTTTTTCTTTTTGTTAGTTATGCAAGTCTCAAGCTATAATTTATAGTTTTATTACAATTTGAAGTTCATGTTTCCGTAGCTTGTAGACTTTAGATTTTCAAAGAAGCTAGCTGGTGAAAGAACTTTCACTATATGTGGGAATGCAGACTGTTTGGCACCAGAGATTATTTTGGGAAGAGGACATGGCTTTGCTGCAGACTGGTAAGACACTTCTGTCACTCTCAAATGCTGGTTTTTAGGGCATTCTATCAATATTCATGATTACAGCAATGTGTTGGATGTGGAATCATGAAAAGGATTCTTTTAGTTTGTCTCATAACCTGTCTTTTTTTAGTCATGTTTCATTCCATGCTTTGACCTAGTTCTTGTAATGCAATTAGGTGGGCCTTTGGGTGTTTTAATCTATTTCATGCTTCAAGTTGAAATGCCATTTGGCTCATGGAGAGAAGGTGAACTAGAGACATTTGCAAAGATTGCCAAGGGACATCTTACCTTACCTCAGTCCTTCAGCATAGAAGTGGTTGACCTTATCACCAAGGTTTCCTCCTCTTTTTTTTGCTTTTTCTTGTACAAATCAAGTTATTTTTTATGAAAAGGTCTCCTTGTTGAGCTCACTAATGTAGATGTTTATATAATGAAAGCTTTCCACCAGTTACTCGAAGTTGATGAAGCTGCACGACTGGGAAGCCAGGGTCCAGATTCGATAAGAAGTCATTCATGGTTTGAGGGCCTCGACTGGGAATCAATTGCTGATGGCAGTTTTCCTGTTCCAGCTGAAGTCATTTCTCGCGTAGATATGCATGTCGAAAATCATGCAGAAGATACTGCACTCGCCATCTCCTCTCCTTCTAAAGATCTAGCTGTTCTTGACACTCCAGAATGGCTCGAGGACTGGTAAAATTTTTGCCAGGATTTGGCACAATTCGGATCTTCTTCCAGCCAGTTTCACCACGCCTGATTTCAAATCCATCGGCATCTGCAGAACGCGTCCTCTTCACCTTAATGAATTATTGTGCATGTTGTTAGCATCAAGCCTTTGGAGGCAGTGAATTCTTTTTTGGCTGTAAAGTTTCGCTAGCATTTCACATCCCAATCTCCACCTTTGGAGCCACAGTTCACGAGACCCAATGTTACACACTGGTCTTACATAGATCTTCAGAGTGATTCATAACAGAGGAGTTGTTTTATTATTTTCTATTACACTGACTTCAGTTCTTAACATATATAAATATTCATATACAATATTTTCATTGTATTTAAGGTCGATTGTGCTGTGTGAATTTTCCATTCAGAATGCTGTTGACAAGAGAAATGCATTAAGATCCCAAGGTTTCAATCTGTTATTATAATTGAGGACGGTGCTTATTATTTTAAGCATTAATTTCTCTTAAAATTCAT
>LVTN01001832.1:37866-49289 GCA_001649415.1 Musa itinerans | reverse complement strand
GCCAAAAGCTCGTCGGAAGAAATCAGACATATCTTGCTTAGATTATGTCTTAGGAATCATAGTTAGCACATAATTGGAGTTGGGATTGGGAGATAATCCTATCAACTCTGTTAAGAGCCAATTGGGCCCAAAGTTGGGCTGGTTTGGGCCGGATTCAAGGCCCAACCAGGGTGTTGAAACCCTAGCCGACGGTGGCACTGCCTGGGGAACAGCACCCTAGGAAATTTGGGTGGTGGTATCGCCAACAGCAATGCTGCCAGCGGTGGTACCACCCAGCTATAGATCTTGCGGTGGTAGTACCGCACAGGAATGGGGGTGGTACCACCAATATCCAAGAAACCTAGGATGAGACCTTTTTAGGCTCCAAGTTTGAATCAACTTGAAGCCTATAAATACCCCTCTCATCCCTGGTTAACACACATAAGCACAGAGAATTTAAAGAGGGAAAAATGCTGTTGTAATCTCTTATGAGAATCCTCCTCTTCTGGTCTAAGTGTTAGAATAGTTTGAGAGAGGAGTGAGTGCTTGTAAGGGTTGTCTCCTAAACCTAGTAAAAGGAGAAGAGGGGTGTAAGAAGGAGGTTAATCTTCGCCTATTAAAGGAAGATCGATAGTGGATGCCGGTGGCTACAACGGAAGAGGAATCAGAGGAGTGGATGTAGGTCACGACAACCGAACCACTATAAATTGGTTTGTATTTTTGTTTTACTATTATCGTAACTAGAAACTGCCTTCCATGTTTTACATCAACTACACTTCCGTATGCTTTCAATTTAAAGATCTTTCTAGAACGGTTTTAATCGAAACGAAACGTTCTGAAGACATAATTTTTACCGCTATATTAATTCACCCCCCCTCTTAGTGTCGACTCGTTCCTAACACAGGAGATACAATTAAAGTAGGAAGAATTATGTTGGGCTGGAGAAAAACATGTTAGAAGATTAGCCGAAGGATCGGTCAACGTATCGATAGAAGGCTTCGGGCCATGGGTTTAGGCATTGGGCCAAGAAGAGCAAAAATTGTGCTAAGGAAATCAGAGTTGTAAAGGTCAACTAGCTGATTGGGCAATAAGCCACAAGAGAGGACGATGCACCAAAGAATCAAACGAAGCATCGATGAACCAATGATATGACAGACAACATTTGATTAGCTTTGTAATAATTATCTAAATCAAAGTAGGTTTTAAGTGTGTAGGATTAACTATGATAGCAGTCAAGGCATAAAGGAAAATGAAGTCTCGGAGTCAAGAATAAGATTTCATTGGGAGTTCGAGAGTTCGTTGGAAGTCTAGACATTCATCGGAAGTTCTACCGGAATTGACCGAGAAGTCCAAGAGCTTGCTAAATAAGCTCATCGGAACTCGCCAAGAAGATCATCGTGAAGTCTAGGAGCTTGCCGGGAGTCCGCTGGAACATTGCCGAGAGTTCGTCGGAAGTTCATCGGAAGCTTGCCGAAAGAAACCTAGACTTACAGACTTATTTAGCTTAGTAAATATCTTAAAATTTGTAGTTAGCACATAATTGGGTGGGAATTTAGCCAACTCAATTAGGGGTCAATTGGGCCCAAGTTTGGGCTGTGTTGGGCCAAGTGGAAGGCCCAAATAGTGATCCAACAGGTGGCACAGTCGTGGCACAGTCTCTGAGACTGTGTCAGGCAGTGTTACCACTAGTCTGGGCGGTGGTACCACCCATACACAATCTCTGAGAGACTGTCAAGCGGTGGTACCGCCAGACTGGGCATTGGTACCACCCATACATAGTCTCCGAAAGACTGTCAAGTAGTGGTACCACCATACTAGGTGATGGTACCACCAGACTGGGTGGTGATACTGCCTAGTTGTAGGGTGTCAAGTGGTAGTACTGCCTAGTGTTAGTGTTAGTGTTAGTGTTGCAGGCGGTGGTATTGCCCAACATAGGTGATGCTACTGCCAGTACCCGGAGGACCCGGGATGAGACATTTTTAGGCTCCATGTTTCAATCCACTTGAGGCCTATAAATATCCCTCTCATCCTTGGTTAACACATAAGCACAGAGAACTTAAAAGTGAGAAAACGTTGTAGCAATTACTTGAGAGATTCCCTCCTCTAGCTCTAAGTTTAGAATTCTGATTAGAGAGGAGTGAGTGCTTGTAAAAGGTTGTTTCCTAAACTTATGAAAATGAGAAGAGGGGTGTAAAAGGGTAGTTGATCTTCGCCCATTGAAAGAACATTATTAGTGGATGCCGGTGGCCTCGACGGAAGAGGAATCGGGAGTGGATGTAGGTCACAACGACCGAACCACTATAAAATCTAGTTTACATTTCTGCTTTGCTATTTACATTTATTGCAAACTGCCATACTTCCTCATTACTTTAGCTGCACACTCTTACAAATGTGTTTCAAGTTAATATTTTTTTGAAATCGATTTTATCGAAATAAAGATTTTTTGAACCGATGTAATTTTATCCGCTGCACTAATTCACCCCCCCTCTTAATGCCGACTCATTCTTAACACTCGTGACACACAGAGCATGCGTTATATCAGGCTTGGTACATAGCATGACATACATGATAGACTCTATCGCTGAGGCATAGGGTATCCTACCCATGTTCACCCTTTCTTCATGAGTTTTTAGGGACATAATCCTAGAAAGCGATATCCCATGTCTCATAAGTATGAGACCTCTCTTGAAATTTTTCTTGCCAAACCTTTTGACAATGGTATCTATGCACTTGGACTAGGATAAGCCAAGCATCCTCTTGGATCTATCTCTATATATTTGAATCCCCAAGATATAGGATGCTTCCCCTAAGTCTTTCATGGAGAAGTGTCTAGATAACCAAGTCTTTGCTGTGGTTAACATTCCTACATCATTCCCAATTATCAGGATATCATACATATATAACACCAAGAAGATGATAGCGCTCCCACTTACATTCCTATACACACAAGGCTCATCTTCGTTCTTAACAAAGTCATAAGATCTGATTACCTCATCAAATCTAATGTTCCAACTTCGGAAAGCTTTCTTTAGTCCATAAATGGACCGAAGCAAACTACACACCTTATTTGGGCATTCCTTGGATACGAATCCCTCGGGTTGTATCATATACACCTCCTCCTTGAGGTTGCCATTGAGGAATGCGGTTTTCACGTTTATTTACTAGATCTCATAATCATAGTGTGCTGTAATAGCCAATAGAATTTTGGTAGATTTTAGCATGGCTACGGGTGAGAAGGTTTCGTCATAGTCAACACCTTGCCTTTGACGATACCCCTTAGCCATTAGCCTTGCTTTATAGGTCTCTACCTTTCCATCTACTTCGATCTTCTTGAAGATCCACTTGCAACCGATGGGTACAATACTCTCGGGTGCATCAACTAGGTTCCAAACCTTGTTGGAGTACATGGAATTCATCTCAGAATTCATGGCTTTTGGCCACTTCCTCGAGTCTATACTTGAAATTGTTAGGATCGGAGCGGCACTAAGAGGGGGGGGTAAATTAGTGTAGCGGATTAAAACTTGTAAGTTTTAAAACGATTTCGTAAATGCATAGAGATTTCAATTCGACAATGAATGACTTGGTGAAAGCAGCTCGAGTAAAGTGAGAAGATAAAAACCGAAAACTTGTTGCTATGTAAATAACGGTTGTAGAAAGGTAAACACTCACACATTCAAGGAACACACCAATTTAAAGTGGTTCGGTCAAATGACCTACATCCACTTACGAAGCCTTCTTCGATGAGGCTCCCAACTTCCACTAGCAAATCACTTTGAAGGGGAAGGACAAATACCCCTCTTACAACCTTTTACAAGTGGTTCACACTCTTACAAATTTTCAAAGAGAAAGAAAGTGGTGAACACTCAAGCAATTGAAAACAAGACTTGCTAAAGACTTTGCTAAGGCTTCTTTTCTCAATCTATTGCTTCTCAAAAGTTTTATTCTCAGCTGAGAATTGAGAGGTATTTATAGGTCCTAAGAGGATTCAAATTTGGGCTCCAAATTTTGAATTCTCTTGGGTTCCCGGAGCTGGCGGTGCCACCGCCTATCAGTGTCTGACACTGACATTGTATTGGCGGTGTCACCGTCTGAGGCAGCGATGCCACCGTCTGCCTTCTCGGGACCTGGGCGGTGCCACCGCCTAGGTATGGCGGTGCCACCGCCGGACCTCTCGGGTGTTGGGCGGTGCCACCGCCCAGTCCGGCGGTACCACTGCCTGAATTCTCGGGTTCTGGGCGGTGCCACCGCCTGACCTTACGGTTCACTGGTTGGGCTTAAAATCTGGCCCAAACCAGGTCATATTCGGGCCCAGTTGGCCCCTAACCAGGATATAGGATTATTTCTTAATCCTAACCCTAATTACATGTAAACTACGAAATCAATACATAGTCCTAAACAAATCTTTTAACTGGCAACGTCAAGTTTCCTTCCAGTGAGCTTTTCCGACGATCTTCCGACGAACTTTCGATACCCTCGGATTTCTTCCGACGGATTCCCAATAGGCATGTAAACTACGAAATCAATACATAGTCCTAAACAAATCTTTTAACTGGCAACGTCAAGTTTCCTTCCAGTGAGCTTTTCCGACGATCTTCCGACGAACTTTCGATACCCTCGGATTTCTTCCGACGGATTCCCAATAGGCTCCTGGTCTTATGGCGAGTTTAGCGAGTCTTTGGCGAGTAGCTGAACCTTCTCGATGATCTCTGCAAACCTCCGACGATCTCTCCGGCGGACTTCTGAAATCTTCGGCAAGTCCCCGATTTCCTCTCGGTTGGTTCCGATAGCATCTCCGACGAATCTTCGGACTCTTGGCGGACTCTCGAACACCTATCGAACTTGACTCCGGTAGACTTGCTTTTTGTCTTCAAGCTATCGTAGTTAATCCTACACTCTTAACTCAATAATATGGATTAGATCAATTAACCCATCAATTGATTTCATCATCAAAATCCGAGATTCAACAGATTCTTCCTGCTTTAATTATCTCTCCTTGATCGAAGCTTCCTATGTCCCTCAAAATGTAAATCAAATAATAAAAAATATCAATTGGTTTCATCATCAAAATTCGATATTTAACAATTGTCATATAGCGATTCTATAGTCCAAGTAGTGTATTTGGTCATTAGACTTGAGACAAAGGATGTTTTGTATGAGTACTCTACTCTTTGATACTGGACTTCTATGCTTGGATGTTCCAAATCCAGTACAGCCGGATATTGGGAGTTGAATATCCCGTTTGTTCTTGCTCAAACAAATCCTTAGCCAAGGTCATTCGGATTGAGAGAGAAAGAGTTCTTTGGGAGAATCTGATTAGAGCGAGACTTGAGGAGAAACCATATGGGCTTGACAGCACCATGCCTGTTATATGGTCTCTAGGATGTTAGATGAATGAGAGACTATATGTACATGGTAACTGAGGATAGATAGGACCAAAGGATTGGATTCCCCTATATTGTTTGGGGACTGCGGCGTAGTGGCCTAGTATGTCCACAGTCGATGAGCCGAGTGAATTATTATAGAGATAATAATTCACTAAGCCAGAAGGAGTTTTGATAGGAATGACTCACGGCCAGCTCGATATTGGGCCTAGAGGGTCACACACATATGGTAGGTGTTGCAATGTGTAAAGGTTCGGATATGAGATATCCGTTGGAGCCCCTATCTAATTGGATATTCAATAAGCCCCTGAATTATTGGATCCCATGGATGAGATCCAAAAAGAGCTAATAAGAGATTATTGGGTAGAGACTCACTAATCTAAGAGGCTTGGGTAATTGTATTGAGATCCAATACCCAATAGGGTAGGATCCATATGGTTAACTAGGGGCCTCTATAAATTGGAGGGAACTAAAGGCCCATAGAATGGGGCTTCTTAGTAGCCACCTCCTATTCTCCTCTCCCATTCTCCTCCTCAGGTAGCAGGCATAAAGATTTGAGGAACGTCGTTGCAGCCCTACTGTGTGGATCACTACTAGAGAGGAGAACGCTTGACCTCCTTCATCTACTCCTACAAATCTGTAGGGATTCAGGGATATACGATCTCCCTAGGTAACACAACTGTCTCACACGTGATTTTTTGTGTCGCGGGTTTTTGTGTACCAACACACGACGACAAACACGTATTAAGATATTGGAAGGTTTTTTTTTGTTTTATGTTCATCCGATACGCATGTGATGTCGCCCCTAGATTTCCCAACAGTGTTATCAGAGTTAGGTTATCATGCAAAAGATTGGTTTTGAACTGCGTGTGTTATGTTTTAGAAAATCTTTTAACATCAAAATCGTTAACGCAAAAGGTGAGAGAGGGCAGCAACTGTTGTTGCCCTTTCAGGTTGGCCAAAGGTTCCCTATGCACGGGCACTGTGCCTGTGGGCGTTGGGCCCATGGGCAAGCCCCCTTGCGGGCAGCGCTCGGCGGTAGGGGCGGCACCCGCAAGGGGCTACCACCACCCGCGGGCAGCCCGCGGGCGAGGCGCCTGCAAGGGCGTTAGCCCGAGGTGCGACGTCCCCGGCGAGCACACTTGCCCGCAGGGGCGCCGACACCCGAAGGGGCGCCGCGCCCATAGGGGCATCGCGCCCATAGGCAGGGGTGTCACCCCCTCCCCCCATCGTAGAGGGTCACCGTCGGTAGGGTGGCGGTGACCGCAGCAAGCAATGGGAGGAGAGTTTTACGCATTTTTTGGATAAAAGATAGTTTTGCCCCTTGGAATTTCAAAAATTCCAAAATTTATCCTTTGTCCAAATTATGAAAATACCTCTCATAATTCAAAAAATTCCCTACATGTCCCTGATTTCAGAAAATATTAATTAATTAAAAGGTTTAACTGATTATTATTATTAGTATCATCTAGTAGTCCTACATAATAATATTTACATGTAATGTATGATATGTGGACGGATGATCATGGACCATGTAATGTGTGTGTACTTGTGATTATTATTATTTGGGCCTGCGAGCCTCCGTTTTATTTCTCGTTTATTGTCGGACCTGCATGCCTATGATTAAGTTGTAATCACACGAGGAGATACAGTGGGAGCATGGAAGCGATAGCGGGACCCACAAGACGGATGATCACGATGCATGGAGATGTGTCGAGATGTCGAAAAAACTAACGAGAATGAGATGGACGATCACAGGGCATAGAGATGCACCGCTACACACATAGATCTTGATGTAAGTGATTAAGCCCACTGGCTCGAGCCTGATCACATTAGGCTATGGTCCATGATCATCTGGTGTGATTGCTCATTACTTGTACACCTACTAGATATGTATATATATTTACATGTGATATAGATATATATTAAATATGTATGTGTGTGACATGTCATATTAGGAGACCAAATCAAAGAAACTCCTCTCTCAATAATATTAAGTCGGTAAACGTAAGGCAATTAGATTGACCCACATGACCTTCTATCATTATAGGTAGGGACTGATTCTCAATGTAAGTTGAGTTGTTCGAGTCCCTCGAGGCTCACCAATATCGTGATTCGCTATCTTGCCTAGAAAATAGAGATGTCACTAGTGACTTGAGGACATGGTATGCTTGGTCGAGTCACTTGAGGGAAATATTATCGAATCAAACTCATCTTGTAATGATGGTGATGACTTAACCGAACACCATGGTTGGTAGAGTCACTCGAGGCTATGATGGTTCAGAGGTCGAACAGGATAGAAATCACAAGGAGTTATAATTGGCAAGAGTTGCCTACCTTTACAGGCTTAGCATAATTGGTCGAGTCACTCGAGGTTACGTTAAGATGTCGATTGGATCCTGATCACCACTAGAGATCTGCTAGGGGTCTCCAATTCAATTACCGGAGGGAGTTGTGTGATTTGCGAGAAAATAGTGGGAGTAGATTAAGATATAAGTCCTTATCTTAATTATTTATTTTTTTACAAAATATACATGTTATTTATTTCTGCTACATCTTTATTTTCAGAAATATGTTGCATTTAAGTCCCTTACGTAGCATACTTGATGTCAACTGCCTCACAAGTCCAAATTATACCGATTGGCTCCGCACCCTAAGAATCGTTCTCACGGCGAAGAAAATTGCATATGTCCTTGATACAGTGATGCCTATGCCCGAGGAAGGGGCAAGCGAGAATGAGATCGCTCGCTATGTGAAGTACATAGATGACTCTACTCTTGATCAATGTTATATGTTGGGCTCCATGACTCTTGAGTCACAAAAACAGCATGAAAAGATGGATGCCAGATCCATTATCTTGCATCTCCAAAAAATTATTTGAGGAATAGGGAAGGACTCAATAATATGAGATATCCAAGAGTCTCTTTCGTACTAGGATGACTAAGGGGACACCGGTTCAGAACCATGTCCTTAAGAAGATTGAGTGGATAAAGAAACTCATAGGTCTAGGAATAGTCCTCGATCCCTACCAGATTCCTTTTCTCAATTCCTAATGAATTTTAATATGAATAAGCTTGAGGTGACTCTCCCTGAGTTCATCAATATGTTGAGGGAGGCAGAGAGCACAATCAAGAAAGAGAAGCCAGTTCTCTATGTTGGTGAGACCAAAAAGAAAAGGAAGGCAGAAAAGTCTCTTAAGAAGGGCAAGGGCAAGGGCAGATCAAGTAAAGCAAAAGTTGCAAAGAAAGACCCAATAAATGATAAAGGTCAATGCTTCCACTATAGCAAAGATGGGAATTATAAGAGGAACTGCGAAAAGTACCTTGCAGAGAGGGCAAAACAGAAGTTTGGAGAAGCTTTAGGTACATTCATGATCAGTCTTTAGTTGTCAGATTTTTATGATACTGCATAGTATTGGATATTGGTAGTGCTTATCACATCTGTAATTTATTGTAGATTCTGGCAAAACCTAGGAGATTGGCGTAAGGATCTTTGCATAATGGTTTGTTTATGCTATACGCTACTCCACATATCATGAATGTAAGTGCGTCTAAGAGGAAATGAGATGAGGTGAATAGTGCATACTTATGGCATTATAAGTTGTCATATCCATGAGGGAAGGATTCAAAAATTACTAAAGGATGGATACCTAGATCTATTCGACTATGAGTCGTATACAACTTGCGAGCCTTGCTTTCATGAAAAGATGACCAACTCTCCATTTAGTGGAACTAGAGAGAGAGCTACTGAGTTATTGGAACTCATACATAGTGATATATGTGGTCTCATGTCAACTCATGTCATAAGTGGTTACTTTATTACTTTTATTAATGATTTCTTAAGATATGGACATACGTACTTGATGAAGTATAAGTCCGAGACCTTCAAGAAATTCAAGGAGTATAATAATGAAGTAGAGAATCTGACTGGAAAGAGTATCAAGACTCTTCGATCAGATCGAGGAGGTGAGTGCTTGATTATAGAGTTCACCCAGTTCCTCAAGGACCATAGGATTCTGTCCTAGTGGACACCTCCTTATACACCCCAGCCCAATGGTGTATCCGAAAGGAGGAATCGCACACTATTAGACATAATGTGGTCCATGATGAGTTTTGCCGACCTCCCTGTCTCATTCTGAGGATAAGCCCTATAGACCGCAGCTTACCTTCTGAACAGAATTTCAACTAAGTCGATGGTGTCTACTCCATATGAGATATAGAAAGGGAATAAGCCTTATCTTAAAGTTGTTAAGATTTAGGGCTGCCCTGCCCACGTCAAAAGACACAACCCCGATAAATTAGAATCTAGGACGGAATGGTGCATATTCGTGGGATACTCCAAGGAAACTAATGGGTATTATTTCTATTATCCTAAAAACCAAAAGGTCTTTATAGCCAAGAGAGCGGTGTTCCTTAAGAAGAAACATATTCTAACAGAGAGTTGAAGCATGATAGAGTTAAGTGAGGTTGAAGAACTGAGCTCAAATACCATTCCACAGCCCGAGTCTGTTCAGGTACCTAGCACACAAGTTCCGACTTTACATAGGTCTAACAGAGTATCTCATCCACCAAAGAGATATGTGGGACATATTAGAAAAAAGGATGTTGAGGATATTGATCCTCAAACCTACGAGGAGGCCAATACAAGTATAGACTCTGGGAAGTGTGTAACATCTCTCATTTTTTTAAATTTAATAAGGCCTTATTTGTAATGTAGGGACCTAAATGTAAATATTAGAAATATGATATAATTTGTGAAAGATTTATATTAGGTTTTAATAACAAAAAAAAATTTTGGTGGACATGTGTCATTAGCTAACCTAATGGTGTCACATATGTTTATTCTGTTAGGAACAAGAGTCTGAGGTCGACACTAAGAGGGGAAGTGAATTAGTGCAGTGGTAAAGATTACGACTTCAAAAACTTCATTGGATAAAATTCGTTTTCGACGAAAATCGTTTCGTAAATATTTTAACTTGAAACACATTCGTAAATGTATTGAAGGCAGTAAGCTATTGAAGAGGTTTGCAGTAAAGATAAATTGCTCAAAGTAAAATGCAAACCAGATTTTAGAGTGGTTCGGTCGTCATGACCTACATCCACTTCGCCAATTCCTCTTCCATCGAGGCCACCGGCATCCACTATCGATCTTCCTTTAATAGGCGAAGATCAACCTCCTTATACCCCTCTTCTCCTTTTCACGGGTTTAGGAGACAACCCTTACAAGCACTCACTCCTCTCTTACAGAATTCTAAACTTAGAGTGGAGGAGAGAATTTCTAAAGAGATTGCAGTAGCGTTTTCTCACTTTTGAATTCTCTTTGCTTGTGTATGTTAACTAGGGATGAGAGGGGTATTTATATGCTTCAAGTTGATTCAAACTTGGAGCCTAAAAACATCTCATCCCGGGTTTCCCGGGCACAGGCGGTACCACCGCCTGCGTTGGGCGGTACCACCACTTAGGAGGTTGTGCTGGGCGGAACCACCGCCCAGACTGGCAGTACCACCACCTAACATAGTCTCGAAGATTGTGCCATGACGGTGCCACTTCTTGGGACACTATTTGGGCCTCTTATTGGGCCCAACACAATCCTTACATGGGCTTAGTTGGCCCTTAATTGCGTTGGCCAAAATCCAAATCCAATTACATGCTAACTACGATTCCTAAGACATATTCTAAGCTAAACAAGTCTGTAAGTCTAGTTTCTTCCGGTGATCTTCTGGCAAACTTCCGGCGATCTCCCGACAATGTTCCGGCGGACTCCCGGCAAGCTCCTGGACTTCACAACGATCTTCTTGGTGAGTTCCGATGAGCTTCTCTGGCAAGCTATGAGACTTCTTGGCTAGTTCCGACAAAACTTTCGACGAACGTCCGGACTTCTGACGAACTCTCGAACTCCCAACGAAATCGCGTCCTTGACTCCGGGACTTCATTTTGCTTCATGCCTTGCTATCGTAGTTAATCTTGCATATGTAAAACACACTTCAATCTAGAAAATTAATACTAAGCATTAATCATGTTGTCCGGTATGTCATTGGTCCCTCGACGCTTCATTTGATTCTTC
>LVTN01001832.1:7400-28725 GCA_001649415.1 Musa itinerans | reverse complement strand
TCCGAGACTTCTCGGTTGGTTCCGATAGAACTTCCGACGAACTCTCGAACTCCCAACGTGATCTCGATCTTGACTCCGGGACTTTATTTTGCTACATGCCTTGCTATCATAGTTAATCCTGCACATGTAAAACATACTTCGATCTAGACAATTAATACTAAGCATTAATCATGTTGTTTGGCATATCATTGGTCCCTCGATGCTTCGTCCGATTCTTAGGCGCATCGTCCTCTCATGCAGCCTATTGCCCAATCGGCTAGTTGACTCCGCAACTCCAATATCTTCGGCGCAATATCCGCTCTTCTTGGCCCGATACCCAAATCCATGGCCCGAAGCCTTTTGTCGATACGTCGACCGATCCTCCGGCTCGACGTCCAATCTTCTAACATGTTTTCCTCCGGCACAACATGATTCTTCCTGCTTTAATTGTCTCATCCTAATCGAAGCATCCTGCGTCACTCAAAACACACATTAAATCATAAACAATTATCAATTGGTTTCATCATCAAAATATGAGATTCAACAATAAGTTCTCTAGATGAGATTTGAGAGATTAGTTTCATGCTAGCATGACCTAATCTCCTATGCCAAAGCCAAGTATCATCATTCAAAACCAAAAAACACATTTCATTACAAAGATCATCAATGTCAATAGTATATACATTATTTTATTTTAGGGCAATCATGATGTATTTTTGTATGATTTTTCAATAATGCAAGCATTAGATTCAAATCTAATGATGTATCCTTTATCACACAATTGACTAATGCTCAAAAGATTATGCTTTAAGCTATCAACCAATAACACATCTTCAATTAAAAAATTAAATTTATTACCTATGGTTCCTTTGCCAATGATTTTACCCTTGTTGTTATCTTCAAAGGTGATATACCCTTCGTCTAGGCTACTGAGCTTAGAGAATTTAGATGGATCTCTAGTCATGTGCCTTGAGCATCTACTATCAAGGTACCATCTCTTGCTCCTAGCTTATGATGATAAATATTTCTTAAAAAATGATGATTTTTAGGTATCCATTTGACCTTTGGTGCCTCAAAAATTGATCTACTCAACTGATCATTTTGCATGGAGTTCTTTGCAGTTCTTTTAGGAACCCAAATCAATTTGTGTGGACTATATCTTTTAAATTGACATTTATAAGCAATATATTCAAGTTTACAATAAAAGTTACATTTGATGTGGGGTAATACATGCAAAGTAGGGCCTTTAACAAAGGTGGTTGGATTTTGGTGAGAGCTACTCACAAATTCGATTCCGCCTCTTTTATAAACATGACCCTTATTGGCAAGGATCATGTTCAAGGACTTGCTACCAACCTTAAACTTTTCTAGAGTTTCTTTGAGTAACAAGTTTTCCTTCTCAAGTGCCTCTAAGTGTTCAGTGTATGGAGATAACGAAGGATTATCATGCTTAAGTTTTTCAAATTCATTATTTAAAAGAGCATGCTCCTTTTTCAAAGAATTATACTTTTTACTCATTATTCTACATTCATCGAACAAATCATAAAAAGCACTTAAAAGCTCATTAAAAGATAAATTTGCATCTAATGAATCACTTACCTTATCTCTGATAGCCATTAGTGCATAATTGGTGATTTCCTTGTTGCTTATTTCTTTGTCTTCAAAATCGCTCAAATCATCTCATGTTGCTTTGAGTGTCTTCGTCTTCTTTAGTTGTTTCTTCTTCACTTGAGGACATTCGCTTTTGAAATATCCCGGCTTCTTGCATTCATAGCATACAACTTGTTCTTTCTTGGGTTCAATTTTATTTTTAGTATCATTTTTAGATTTATTTCTTTTTATAAATTTTTTAAAATTTCTTGTCAAGAGTGCCAAATTATCATCATAGTCCTCATCACTTGAACTTCCTTTCAAGTGGTCTTCTTGAGTTCTTAGTGTCATATCCTTCCTGTTCTTTGGAAGGTTATTCTCAAGCTCTTCATGAGCATTACAAGTCATCTCATAGGTCATTAACGACCCAATAAGTTCTTCGAGAGGGAAATTATTCAAATTCTTGGCCTCTTGAATGACCGTTACTTTAGGGTATCAACTCTTTGGAAAGGATCTCAATATTTTATTAACGAGTTCAAAGTTAGAAAAACTTTTACTAAGCACTTTTAGACCATTGACGACATCCGTAAACCAGGTGTACATGTCTCCAATGGCCTCACTTGGTTTCATCCGAAACAATTCATAAGTATGGACTAAAAGATTTATTTTAGACTTCTTTACTCTACTAGTGCCTTCATGAGTGATTTTGAGTGTGTGCCAAATATTAAAAGTCGTTTCATAAATAGACACTCGATTGAACTCATTTTTATCTAAAGCGCAAAACAAGGCATTCATAGCCTTGGCATTTAAAGAGAAAGTCTTCTTCTCCAACTCATTACAATCGTTCATTGGAAGATAAGACTTTTAAAAGTCATTTTCCACAATGTTTTATAACTTAAAATATATAAAAATTAGAAAAATCCTCATTCTAGTTTTCCAATAGGTGTAATCCGTCCCATTGAATATGGGTAGAAGTGTGATTGAGTGACCCTCTTGGTTGTCAGCAAACGCCATCTCTCTTGGGTTCCAAACCAAAATGAGAGTGACCTCACTCTGATACCAATTTTTAGGATCAAGAACGACAATAAGAGGGCAGGTTGAATTAGTGTAGCGGATAAAAATGATAAATTTAATCAATTTTGGAAAACTTTGTACGATGAAACTCTTAGTTCAATGAAAACTGTTTTGAAAAGACATTTGACTCGAATAAATTTATGAGTAGAGAGGAGGGGATTAGATAATTTGCAATGAAGTAAAATAGAATGTAGTAAGAGTAAAGTACGCACCAAGAAGAGAACACACCAATTTTATAGTAGTTCAATCGTCCCATCTACATCCACTCCCGATACCTCCTCCAATGAGGTCATCGGTTTCACTATTGATCTTTCTTAAAGGGCAAATTTCAATCACCCCTTTACAAAACTTTCACAAGTGGCTCACTCTCCTTTTACAAACTTTCACACTTAGAAACGATAGAGGTGAACTCTCAACTTTTGCAAGCTATTTTACTATACTTTCGATTTAGTTCTTATCACTTCTCTGTGTTTTACCAGCTAAGAAGTAAGGGATATTTATAGCCCTCAATTGGCTTCAGAATTAGAGCCAAAAAGTGTCACATCCTCAGTTTTCGAGGTACTGGTAGTACCACCGCTTATAGACTAACACTGGGTGGTACCACTGCCCAATCTAGCGGTACTACCACCTGACAAAGTCTCAAGCTCTAGTGGTACCATCGCTTGACAAGGCGATACCATCGCTTGATAACATTAATTGTCGATGGTACCACTGCCCAAGCTTCTTGGAGACTAAGCCTTGGGCGATTCCATCGCTCCAGTCTAACGGTGCCATCGCCATACAGGGTTCAACAACTTGTTTGGGCCTTGAATCCGGCCCAAACCAGTCCAATTACGGGCCCAATTGGCCCTTAATAAGTTTAATAGGATTACCTCCCAAACCTAACTCTAATTATGTGCTAACTTCAATTTTTAAGGCATACACTAAACAAAACAAGTCCGGTAAGTCTAGGTTTCTTCTGGTGATATTCCGGCAGACTTCCGACGATCTCTTAGCAATCTTCCAATAGACTCCCGGCAAGCTCCTGGACTTCACGATGACCTTCTTGGCAAGTTTCAACGAGCTTCTTTGGTAAGCTCCTGGACTTCTCGGCCAATTCCGGTGGCACTTCCGACGAACCTTCGAACTCCCGACGAACTCCCAACGAATTCTTAATCTTAACTTCGACACTTTGTTTTGCTTTATATCTTGATCATTATCGTAGTTAATCCTGCACACTTTTCTCAACATATAGATTGGATCAAACAATTTACCAATTGATTTCATCATCAAAATCCAAGATTCAATACTCATCATGATTTGATTCCCATTGTACAGATCTATGGACATCACAATATATATATTCATGTAATAAGCAATATAATAAGTAAAAAGAGTGTGTTTTATGTCACACATGTCATCACTCACGTGATTGGCTTGTAGGGCACCTATGACTAGCAATGTTTGTTATTTATTCACTTGATACACTCCGAAATATTTCATATGTGATTGATATGTTCCTAAACATTCTTACACCTTTATTATGTGCCCAAATGCTCCTTATATTATATCATTTGATACATGCCTAAATGTTTTTTTGTTTCAATTATATGCCCGAATTAATCCTTTCTCTTTTGTTACAAATAAAACATATTTCAAATGAAATGGCATTGTAATTCTACATTCGATGAGTGGCAATTTATAAACTCTTATATCTTTGTCTTGCATTTTGATAACTTATTTGTTTGAAACTATCCTATTTTTCCATGAATATGTTAGTCGCTTGCTGAGCTTTGTATGCTCACTCCGTTGTTATATAAATTTTTTAAGATAGCTTGTCACTCACTTAAATATTAAAATTGGGCTGATCTTTATTAATAGATATGTTTTTGTTATATAAGTACACTTTATGTCTAATGAAATATCGATGGTCAATCTGAACTTTTGGGTTTTGTAAAAGTTTAAAGGACCTCTCATGTTTAGGATTTTGGAATGTTAAGTTTAATTTGTGTAATAATATGAACTTGTGGTAAATATTGGTTTTGTAATTGTATAGATTCTTACACTTGAGGATTTATGTTGTGGTTATTATTGTGGTGAGTTGTTTTTAGATTTTATGGATCATTGAGTAATGTGGTGTATGATTATAAACTGCATAAGTTTTATGGATTGTTAGATGTTTGAATATTTTAGTATCTTCAATTGTTAATTTGGATCCCACATTTTGGATTGTTAATGAAATTTAATATTATCGATTTAAGATAGGTTCATGCCTATTGAATGTGATAATTCATGGGGCATAACACTCGTAACCAAACATGTCTAAGTTCCTCCACCTAGTCTTACTACTTGGAGGCCAGATCGACCCCAGCGAACTACCTCCCTAGCGGACCTCATATACCGATTTACCATGTAAGCACCCCCACATCAGCACGGAGGATACACGAGGATGAGTCTACATCTTCGATAGTGAATCAATCGTGTCGACTCACCAATCAATTGTATTTGTAACACTATCAATTAGTATCATGATATGTATATAGTTATTGGAAGATATTCTCATTGTACTTAATATTATGTCTACTATATTGGTATTTAAAATAACTTAGTTCAATGGGAAAATCTAAACATTCACAAGATGAAATTGAACAATAGAAAATTTTTAAGTCTAACCTCATCGTAATAGTTTAGCTCTTGTAAATCAACTTATTTCTTCACTCATATTCACTGTGGACTAAAATAATGTCACTATCTTCATGTAAGCTCCTCTAAAATTAAAATATATGGTCCAATTGTATCCTTGATTAAGCAAATAAATTATTTAGTTTCTTGACATTTAACTAAAAGGATTCTTTGCTATAATATGGGTCCCGACTGTACTAATTGCTTCATATTTCACAAACCTCTTTCATATTGTGTTATTAAACGTTCATAATACGTTTGATTGTGTTTCTGCTGCTTTGGTATATACAAGCTTTATCCTACATTTTTAGTTATAAAAAGGAAAAGGAGTTAACATGGTTAATATGAATTAATATGCAATGATTACAAAGCATGATGTATAAACCATTTGTGATCAAGTACATAATTATTTTCACATCATTGACTTTGTACGAAATAGTATCTCTAACCAAAAAGTATTCAAATATTCTTTTATTCTTTTCATATCTCTTTTTATTTTTACTCACACTAGGAATCTTATTTACTTAACTTATCTAGCAATAATATGCACATATTTCTTTAAATATATTCACATCATCTTAGATAAATTCAAACCTTTACAGCGCCACTAATATGCATTGATAAATTCACATAATCTCTTACAAATTTTCATCATTTTATCTTCTATTAGGGCAACTAATGAGAAAAATAATTCTTTTGTATCTTTGCATATAACTCTGCATATGCACCTCAATAATTTATCTCAACTATATAAATTTATACAAATTTATGGATTGAAATTTTAATTTTCAGACTTATAAATTATGACTAACCTAATAAATATATTTTATTTTTTTATAATGCAAAGAGCACCTGATGATCACATAAAAGCTTTTGACGTCCCTCTCCTACTATTAATTACATCACAGCTATTTTGTGATTCTTTTGTTCTTATCCCACAGAACTAGTAGTTTATTTTGTAAACTGGGGAGCAAACGAATCTTAATATATTATAATTTCTTATTCATTCTTTTAGGCCCTTGGTTTCTAATCTGATATTTTTAGATGCAAAAGAAACAGATAAAATTATTTTCGGATACCAATATGTTCACCGACTATAACTTAATTTTGTTGGAACAGAATTTTTTAAAGTAAACTTCCATCCAAGTGCCCATTTCCGTTACTGAATATGGTGAAAACAAAAAGATAAAAGAATATATACAAGGGCGAAATTGCACTTTCAGGGGAGGAAGAATCCAACAGCAAACACCGAAATCTTCAATGAACTATAAAACTTATTAGCCTACCGCACCCAAAAATAAGTATATATATATATATATATATATATATATATCATCCAATACAATATCAATTAGTTTAGCTGGTAAGAATTTAATCATCCTGTAATATTTCGTAACAACATTTTTCTAATGTCTCTTTCTTATGCATTTATTCCTGAGATTATTAATGTGAACAATTAGTTTAACCGAATGTTAGTAAATAACTGTGGTCTTATTTATTCACCATAGTGTTTTCTGACATCAGATATTTACTCAGAAAATCTTGTCTCCGCATCATAATTTGTTAGAGTTTTTTTTTTTTAAAAAAAGGTAAGCCGAGGATTCACTGGATTATACAACTTGACTCATGAAACCAAGCATAATTTGGTGAGCCATGCTAAATGGCATTTCTCTCAATTATTGGATGATACATACACCACGGCAACTGTGGCAACATCATTTCGGATTTTATTCTCCCGTCTGCTTCCATCAGCGTACCAAAAGCACCGTCGTTTCCACGCACTGTTTTTTATTATTATTATTTCCTCCAAAAACAAAAAAGGAAAAAAACAGAAATTACCTTGTTAAAGAAGTTTGAATCCAAGGTAGCCTCGTCACCTGGTGGCGCTACATGTAAAGGACACGTGCTGGATTCCAGATGAACGTCGGTGAACCGATCTTGGACTTTAAACCGGTCAACACGGTCCACTAAGCGAATCAAATCACGCGTATGAGTTCGAAACTCCCAAACGACCTATAGAGACTCGGAAACGTACACTCTTTTTCCACGTTTCGCTCAGTGACTCGTTAGTTAAATGTATCGTGCAGGTGATGAAATTGTCGATTTATCTTTATTTTATTTCATTTATGTCCTTAATTTCTTTTGTAAGCGAACTTTTACTATATAAGCTGCTCGATTTCCGTCTTCAGTACCACTTGTTGCGCTCGAGGGCCCATGTCGTTCCGACTGGTAAGCATTCCGATTTATTTGATCAGTTGTCTGTGAGCTCGAGTCTCAATGCTCAAGATTGTGTGGGTTTGAGGCTTAGATGTGCTACGGCTTCTTGATACTCTTAATCCTTTCTTGGTTCAGAGTGATGTTCGAGAGCAGATCGATTTCACGGGACAAATCTGCGTTTGTATGTCCGCCGAATATCTTTAGCTGTTTAAAGCAAAATATTCTTTTTTTCTTATTTCTTTTGGTGTCCCCAGTTGCTGCGGATCTTATTAGTATCGTTGTGCTCTCTTTGTTGTTGGTTCTTCCAACCTTGTTTGACAACCTTGACTTGTAATCTATAGCTGGAAAAGCACAATTGAGACCCTCATTTATTCAACGGCAGGAATCTTTTCTTTGGGCAAAGCGCAATTGTGGTGTCTGATCGGATGTTCTTTATCTTTGTAGATTTATGGGTGATCTTGGTAGTAATTTCCTCGATACCAACTCATTCTTGCCTTTATTGAGCTTCCTAATGGATATAGCATGGTCAGGTTGATTTCATGTATAAGAATAAAGGATTGTTTGTGTTGCTTATTAGCAAGTTATGGGAATCCCGTTGAAAATCCCTTTCTTTTTTTTACATTCAAAATAATGTTTTGTAAACTTGTTGGTGATTATCAATTTACACCATAGCATGTTACGAATCTCATCAGTTGGGCAATCATTTATTATTTAGGATTTGGCATTTGTGAAGGTTATATGATGGTCCCTTTCTTTTTAAATGTGCTAATTTTATATTTGTATGAAGTACTGATTCAATTAGTTACTTCAAGTTGAAGTTACATGGTTCTCTTTTTCAACCCCCAATTTTCATTTGGTTCTTTATAATTAGGTCTGATCTGCAGTCAGATGCAACATGGGGCTTGGAAGTTGCTGAACACAGCAAAAGCACTTTTCTGGAACTGCAGATAAAGAAAGTGCATCGATATGTCATATTCAAGATTGATGAAACGAAAAAGGAGGTTGTTGTTGAGAAGACAGGAGCTCCAGGAGAGAGCTATGATGATTTTACTGCTGCACTGCCCATGAATGATTGTCGTTACGCTGTTTATGATTTTGATTTTGTGACTGAAGACAACTGCCAAAAGAGCAAGATATTTTTCATTGCATGGTTAGGCTTTTCTAAACCCTACATATTTTAGTTTGGTATTGTAGATTACTCATCCACTGAAGTTATTCAGGCTTAAGCATGATTTAATTGATCTGGTTTTTATCTTATTGAACCTCTTCTATGATGACTTAACATGGGAAATACTTTTGTAGAATGTTTCTGTTCTTTTGTTGTTAAGAATAAAAATAAATTTTTATCTTTTTTCTGAGCGAAAAATACATATCTTCGTATTGGCTTCTTGATCAATCATGTTGTTAATATTTAAGGCTCAGACTGTTTGTTTTCCCAAATAGGAGTTTGATGCAGAACTAGCCTGCATGAAGCTGAGTAGCTCCTAAATATTTTAGTTCATAAATGAAGCAGGAAGTGAGACTGTTTGTTCTTATTCTTTATCCATATGTACATTGTAGAACTTGGAAGATTTTTTCTTGTTTCATCTGCATTGTTAACAAAGCCTAGATATTCTTCTTTAAAATTTAGAGACTATATGTGCATTTGTTGCAAGATTTATCCTCCTAAAATATAATTGATATCATGTTCCTTTTGACCATCACAGTTACACATCAAACTTTACAATTTCCTTATGCACCAAAAGAACTCCGAGAACAACAACTCCACTATATTTTTTAGTATGAATCTAATGTTGTACCATTTTGGTTTATTTATCTTTTGAATAAAGTTGTTTTAGTTTAGGGGCATCTTTTGCATATATATAAGTTGCCATATGGAAACATCTACTATAATCATATATTAGTTATGAAGATTGCCAGAAAGAATGAAAAATGAAGCCAAATAGAGAAGAAGGAAGTAGGGCAATCTTGGTCTGATTAGAGATTTTCATGGTTAATTGAATATTTTATACTTACAAGGAAATTATTATGGTTGAAGAATTTACAAAGAAGAAAGTTCATCATCAAATATCTTTTACAACGAAATTTTTTTGTCAAAATAAATCTAGAAATATATCATCTCCAAAGAAGCAAAGAAGTAATTAATATTCTTTGATTATAGGATGTAATTTTCTTAATTTTGTTCTTTCTTATTTTAGTATTTTTTTCTTCTTTTGCCTAGGAGTTCATAAAAAGAGGAAATGAATTATGGCCAGGATAAATACAAAATGGTTGAATCAAGATAATTTCTTGTTTTTTCTCACAATATCTGCAAGTGGTGTGAAGTAATATTCGTGACTCTGTGATTTCATCTTCTAAATGTTCGACGTGTGAAGGTGCAAAATCTGCATCCTTGAAAGTGACTTAAATTGAGTTTGATTTTTTTTTTTCATCTTGTCTAACGTTCTCTCTTTTTTATTCCATGACTTTTAGATCCTAGAAATATTTCTTTCTTTAGCCATCAATGTTTTCATCTTACATCAAATTTGGCATTAGACCTCTTGTCATTCATCAACTTGTCATCAAAGCATTTGTCTTATATCATATTGGTATTGGTGCTACTTGTCCTATATCAGATTTAGTATCAGAGCAACTTGTCCTACATTAGATTGGTATCAAAATCATGTTTATTCAGACATTCTATCATCAATAGTTCAATACTAATTCAAGATTCAATCATTCAAAATCGAATAGTGAAAGCATATCACGTGGGAACATTTTGATTTATTTTTGCCTTGAACAAATTTAATTAACTTAGGGAATTTTTGCACATATTAGATGTTTTCATATTGGCAACATCTACTAAAATCCTAAGTCAGTTACCAAAACTGTTAAAAAGAAGAAAAAAGGAATCCAAAAGAACAAAAGGAGACCAACGTGAAACTCAACTGGGGATTCAAAAGGTTGATGTATCCTTATGGTGAAGTTTTCATCACTATAAGGATATCATGATTGAAGAATTTGGAGAAAAACAAGCTATCATCCAAATATCTTACCAATAAGGAAGATTGCTTGTCATAGCAAATCTGAAATGTATCAAACTTGAAAATGGAAATTTCAGATACGATCGATATGATTCAATTTATGGAATATAATTTTCTTAATTGTATACCTCCCTTATGCTTGTAGCTTTTATTTTTAGTTTATGTACCTAGGGGTCTATAGAATGGGAAAGGGATGTAACTAGCATCTTAGTAGAACCAGTGAAATGAATATATTCTCTTTTTCTCACAAGATCTGTAAGTAGTATAAGGTCACATCTCTGATGGTGTGATCTCACCATTCATGTGTGGGAGATGCGAAGTTACAAGACTTTCATCATTAATTGGTCCTTGAGTTAGAATCTGATATTTATTATTGTTTTTTTTATATCATTTGATAAATCCCTTTTCTATTCCAAAACTTTCAAATCCTAGAGAAATGAATTTCTTTTTGCTCATTAATGCCTTCATCCTACATCAAATTGGTAATAGAGCTCTTGTCCTACACCAAATTGATCCCAATGCATTTGTCCTATATCATATTGATATTCATGCTACTTGTCCTACACTTTATGCTGTTATTAAGCTCGAGTGGGCTTCTATCAGGGGATAGGAATGATATGATTGGGTCCTAGTTGGTGCTATGTTAGTTCAAAATTGGGGTTTGATTTAAGTGTGAAGTCAAAGAACAAAATTCATGTTTCTAAATTGTCGATTTAGAATGTGATGAAGGTTAGTGAGTTGCTTGATGAAGTAAATTGATAATGTAGGATGCTATGGCATTCAGCTAGAGAACACACATGAAGTAAGCCTATTTCTAGAAATGGATACCAAGCACCTGTTATCAGGAAACTTTGTATCAGGTTATATTGAAAGTGGAAAGACCACAATAATAGTGTTTTTGCTTGCAACGATAACGATCCAAAAATTGACTCACCTAGGACCCTACATAAGCAGAATCTCATGCATTAGGCTTCTCTTTTCTACCACATGTAAATCGAGGATTTTAATCTCATACCGTACCGCTGTACTGAGCTTTGCTCGGTATAGTACGGTACAACGTACTGAGCTATACGCCTAAAATAGGCATAAAACCCTCTAAAAATATCTGAAAAATAGAAAAAAAGTTAGGATAGGGTTTTTAAATTAGAAATAAATATACATTTAGTATAGTTTTAACAAAACTAATATAAATTAGGTAAGAATAGTACCACATATTTTTTTCGAGCTTTCTGGAGTAGCCTTGTACAAGGTTCACAATTTTGGTCTATTCCGAATCATCCTTCCATTAATATTGAATTATCTATAGAAAAATTATTTAAATTGTTAGATTATTTTGTATATAACTTAAACTTTAAGATTTAAATGAATTAAGTAATCATATATGTAGATATACCTAATTCTACCACCAAAATGAATGACGGACCTCCATGGGTGATGGATTGAGGTCCTCAATCCTATGTATTTGTATATTAATATGATATGTTTGTCGGACCTAATCCTAAAATTGATCCCACGACATAGTGTATTGATACACCGTATACATTGGTAAATGAATATGGTGATGGTCGTAGGTTGATCGTCATGAATCACATGTGTTCGAGGCTACTCCTGAGGCATGTATTGGTGAATGTCAGAACTGCTACTTTCGCTATTGATCTGCTGCTCCATATCATACCTCTTGATTAAAAAGTTCTTCCTCTTAATCCCTCCAAACTAACCTCCTAAATTTGATCCAATCCACAAATCGTTGCTTTTTTGAGTTTAGGAGAGGAAAAATATGAGAATAAGATAGAGATTGTGAGTAAAAATAAGTTTGAAAGAGTTTAAAAGAGTATTAGAGTGAAGTGGATTGAAAAAGGGGAGAGGAAAGGGTTTAAAAACCCTTTAGAATGCCTCCAACAGTCAAATGACTATTTGAAAACCAATATAAATCGGTAACGATCGAAATTTTGACCATTACCACCCGGTACAGCCTCGTATCACCCGATACAGGGCTAAATACCTGATATCGTCTAATAGCGGGTGGTCCACGTGCCAGTCTGCTAGCGGACCGGTACGTACAATCCGTATTGGGCAGTACGGCACGGTATTCAAATCCTTGATGTAAATTTCATTGGAGGATACTAAAAGCAAGGGACTATGCTAATCTAGTGGATTTAAAGTGAACATGAGTTGAATAGCATGGTTTAAAAATTTCGTGCTGTACCGGTGTATCGAGCTTTGCTCGGTACGATACGGTATGACGTACCGAGCAGTACGCCTAATTTAGGTGTAAAATCATCCGAAAATACCTGAAAAATAAAAAAAAAAGTTAGGATAGGGTTTTTAAGTTAGAAATAAATATACATTTAGTATAGGTTTAGCAAAACCAATATAAATTAGGTAAGAATAGTGTCGATCAAAAACTACTAATCGCAGCATTAAATGATTTATTAAAACCTAACTAAACCTATTTTACCATCATAAATATGTGAAACACATAAAAAAATATTAAATCCGTAATTTTGATCCAATATAGATCAAATTATGATCAAATCATCATTAAATACATTAATCACATGATTAACATAATTAATTACCCATTAATTACTTCTCTTTCAACACTATAAATATGTTAAACACCTTAATAGGTATTAAAGATATTGAATTGATCGAAAATCAATCAAATTTTGATTAAATCATCATTAAAATCACTAATCGCAGCATTAAATAACTTTAATTAAACCTATTTTACTATGATAAATATCTTCCAATATTTAATATGTATGAAATATAAACATTTGACCTATTAAGTGTCTAATTTCGAATAAATCAATATTAAACACACTAATCATAATATTAAAGATCTTATTTACTCTCAAATTAAAGAAAGAGAATACATACCTCTTGATTAAAAAATTCTTACTGTTAATCCTCATAAACTAACCTTGATTCAATTCATAAATCATTGCTTTGTAGAGTTTAGGAGAGTGCAAATGTGAGAATAAAAAAGAGAATGGGAGAAAAAATGAGTTTGTGATAGTTTAAGAGAGTGTGAGAGTGAAATATGGGAGAGAATGGGTTTAAAAACTCGTGAGAAAGGGCTCCAACGGTCAAATTGACCGTTGGAACACTATTATAGGTCGGTAACGGTCGAAATCGATCGTTACCAACCTGTATCGAGCAGTAACGGTCAAAATTTCGATCGTTACCGCCTGATATAGCCTTGTATCGTCCGATACGGGGCTATATCAAGCATACTACCCAATAGCAAGCGGTTCGCATACCAGTCTGTTGGCGGACTGGTACGTATCGCCTGGTACGGTCGGTATGATACGGAATTTGAATCCTTGCTGAATAGCTCTGTTTTCATGCTTTGATGCTGGTTACATGCTTGGTTTTCTTGGTTTTATTAATTTTAATCATCAATCAACGATTTATATGTCAAATTATGGACCCTTCATTGTTCTACTCTCTATTATTGTGGTGGATCAACTCATCATGATATTTCCAAAGAATAATTCAGAAGAGAAAAGAAGCTTGCTTGCATGATCAAAAAAATTTTCTCAGAATTTTGAAGCAAATCCAGTAAGTTATTGGTTCCCTGAAAGTTAAATAGAACAAAAAAAAGGGAAAGAATTACCATTGATGTTGTTCTTGTTAAGGCATGCATTTTAGATTTGCCAAGTGGTATAAAAGGAAACTACAGCACGACATTGAAAAATAAAATTCAAACCCACTATTCAGTATCTTTAACTTTATCACTAATTGCTTTTTCATATGAAGAAAATACTTCTTGCACCTATTTTATTTGGAGTGATTTTTTACCATTTTCTACTTATCAAGACTCGAGCACATTCTAGTTCCTTGGATATAAAAAATTGTGGTCAATTTCTTTCTTGGAGTATGACCAACTCTTTGGTTTTTGAAATATGAGAAGAATGTGGATGAACTTTGTGTTATTTGATAGGAACTGCAGCCAAATAAGTATTGATGATGTAAAGATTTAATTACAGAAATAGAACAAAGAAACAATGGAATTATTATCATATTATCAATGCATAGAAAAGGCCTTTTGAGGTATACAGAATGTAGAACATATATAAAGAATCGGTTTACAGTTGTTCTAAGAAACGAAACAATGTCGACCATTAACACATCAATTTGTTTCCCATAAAAATGCTAGTAAAAGAAGTAAAACTATAATGGTTTTTTGAATTTGAATTGTCAAAATACTAAAACAGAATTATCTTCAGTCTCTTTCCAAAAGACACTTTAATCTTTTATTAATGGCTTTACTAAGGCAAAGATAAGATGGTCATGAGGTGGCACCAACATCATAGTAATAATGGTGGTCAGGCAATACAATTTTAGACATAATGGTAGATGGTGAAGTTTGGTGGTGAAGGTTGTGAAGGTATAGAATAGGGCACTATGATAAAAGTAGTGGAAAAGTGAAATTTGTCCTATAAATGAAAATAATGATGGTGATAATAGAAGAGGTGACGTAGATATGGTAATATGGCAATGCCAATAGTAGAAGGGTAAGGGGAAGGGAAAAGTCTAAGATCTCTAGTCTCTTAATTTGAAATTTTGAAAAATTTTCATAGAATATACAACATTTATAAAGTATTATATTCTCATTAATATTAGCTGGTGGCATCAGTTAGGTGCAAATTTGGCCAAAGTTCATGTGTCTAATTGCCAATATATTTTGAGGAAGATAGGTTCTCTGATGTCATATCAATGGAAGGCTTTATATGCAAATTTACATTTGAAGTATATAGAACCACATATTTATAAAAAAAAAAGAAACAGCAAAGTCTTTCAAAATTTGAGTTGTGATGCTTTGAAAATACAAATGTAATTTGAAGTAAAAAATATTTAGATGTTTTTGTTAAGCTTAAAATCATATTTGTTACTCATTTCAGTCAACTAAAGTTGAAATTGTGTGAAATTAAATCTGTTTATCAATTAGCCCTTCATTTCATGAATTTGAAACCTAAAAACTCCATCTATATGTTTTCATTAAGTCTTGGGAAAGCTTTTAATGAAAATTATTTTTTCAAGTTGGCTTATATTGATTTCAATGTGGTTACATACTTCTCAATGGGACTAAATCAGTGTAAGTTCACTCAAAATCTGTGTGCCTCATTTTATTTGAAGTAAAAAATATCTAAGTTCACCTAATACATTTTTAAATTAGTTCTAAAATAATATTTGATAGATTTGGAATTTTTTAAAGCATCAATGGTCTTTTCATTAATTTCAGCCCACTAAAAGATGAAATTATGATAAAGTAGGTTTTTTTATCAATCAGCCCCCTTATTTCATGGATTTGAAGAATAAAATTTGTTATTTGCTTCTACTAAATTTTGGAATAAATTTATTGATTTTAAGTTTATTTATACTAAATTTTAATGGGTTACACTAATTTTCAAAGGGGTAAAATAAGTATCACATCATTTAAAATCAGTGTAACTCATGTCATTGAAGCCAAAAACATCTAAAGTCACTTGAAAATCTTGGAAATTATTTCTACTAAAATTAGATTTTTCATATTTGGGATTTTGTTAGGCATAAAATGAAATTTTCATTAATTGTAGGCCCCCAAAAAATGAAATTTTGATAAATTTTATTTTTAAACAATTAGCCCCTCATTTTATAGATTTGAAACCTAAAAACTCATATGTGGTTTTGCAATGAATTTTGATTACTTTTTCTTTAGCTGAGTTATTCTGATTTTTGATGGGTTACATCTATGAAGTATTTTTTTTTAATATTGAGTTACACTGATTGTTAATGGAGGGGCAAAATTAGTATAACCCCATTCAAGAATGGATCAGTGTAACCCATTCTGTAATTTAGACAATCACTAATCTAATAATGAATATATAAATGTATGCAGCATCAGATGAATCTTCTTGCTTCTTTTCTTTTTTCACATTAGGATAAAGTGCCTTGTACTCTTACGGAAAAACTCCTTGGATATCCATATGAAGTTTAAACTAAGGTATTTTATATTTTAAAGGGTCTAAATGCTAGAATGTTTCATTTTACCTGTTGCTTATGATTATCATGGTTATAAGCTTATGATATAAGTCATAGATCTTGCCTGAAAGAAAGACCTCGGTTGCCTTGTACTTGGGTCTCCCTAACATTGTGAGCTCTGCATCTAAGAAATTTTTAGACCATCTTTTGATCATAACCTTCTAATATGTAGCTTTTGTTAGTGGCTCATGATCGTATGGAAAGAAAGAAATGAAAAGGAGTCAACTTCTGTTAAGCTTTCTCTCTTTACGACTAAAGACATCTTTTAGCACTTGCGCAACTTGAGATTTTGCTTGTATTGTTTGCTTGTGAGTTACACATCTTGGTGCTCACAGGTCCCCTTCAATATCCCGCATACGGGCAAAGATGATTTATACCACATCAAAGAACAGGTTTAGGCATGAGCTTAATGGCATTCATTATGAGATTCAGGCAACTGACCCTACAGAGATGGAACTGGAAGTGCTTAGGGACCGTGCAAGATAAAGCTTTTAACTAGCACAAGCTTCTCTGTCACTGCTCAAGTTGTGTGCCATGAACTAAATGTATGTGATTTTTCAGTGCTTAGTTGTGGGATAAAAGTTCACAGAAAGAAGCATGTGTACACCCAAGTAATTTAGAAGCTGCTTATATAGGATGATAATATGTGATGCTTGTTTTCCTCTTGAACATTACATCTCAGTTAGACATGGCGTTAGTATGTTAATACATTAATAATCACTTGGTGTTCATCTTGATTCATCATAGAGGTAACAAACATTGCATATCAAGATGGTTTTTGGATGAATAGATCTTTGATTTTACTACTAAGGCCATAGCTTTGGCATTGTTTTTCTGTGATAACGAGTTCTAGGATCATATTATAGTGGTGAAAGAAAAGCCATCAGTCATGGCCTCCACGAGGTGAATTGAACGAGACAAGAAACCACCCTCTTTCTTACTTCAGCTCTCTTTGACTATGTATGTATGTATATATATATACATAAATACATATATATATACATACATACATACATGTATATATATACATACATATACATATATATGTGTGGATGTGAACAAAGAGAATTTTATCTATATGGCACTATGCTTTCTAATAAATGGTTAAACATATCTTACTCAAGGAAACCAAATGCTTCACAGTATATTGCTTAAGGAAGTTCAAATCAGTATGTACACAAAAAACACCCAGAGCATCGAACAATAACATGACAAAAGACTTAACCTAAGTTACTAGACCTAGTTTATGGAATTGAATTTCACTACCTCTATGATCAAGTCAGGAAGAGACAAATTTGTTAATTCCCCATCAAAAATTAAAACTTCGCTACCAACGTCTATACAATGAAGGACTATCCATTCAGTAATCATCTTCCAATAATTATAAGCAACATATTTGTGTACATAAAGTTACCCTTGATATGTTTTGATGACCACTGACATCTTCTCCTATCTGCTATTAGCACAATAAAGCTCTAATTTCTTTCTGGACAAGGTGGAGAAGAAACAAAATAATTTTCTTATAAGTCAGTGATAAAAGACAATTTACAATGGTTGTCAGATAATATTAGCTAGCAAAAGTACCCAATATAGATATTACTATTCATATTTACATATATGTATACATATAAATATATATATACATATATATATATGTACATATATATATGTACATCTATATATATATGTACATATATATATATATATTTATATATATATAAGTGAGTCACTTCGAGTGTGTGCCATATATCAAAAGCTTTTTCACAAATAGATACTCGATTGAATTCGGTTTTAGATAAAGCACAAAATAGGGCATTCATTGCCTTGGCGTTTAAAGGAAAACTCCTTTTCTCCAACTCATTCCAATCGTTTATTAAAAGAAAAGACTTTTGAAACCCATTTTATACATTATTCCATAATTCAAAATCTATTGAAATTAGGAAGATCCTCGTCTTAGTCTTCCAATATGTGTAATCCGTCTCATTGAACATGGGCCGACATGTGATTGAATGACCCTCTTGGTTGCGGGCAAATGTTATCTCTCTTAGGTTTCAAACTAAATAAGAGTGAACCTTGCTTTGATACCAATTGTTAGGATTAAGAGCGGTACTAAGAGGAGGGGGTGAATTAGTGCATTGGGAAACTTTCCCGATTAAACCTGATTCCGAAAAATATTCGTTTTGATTCAATCTGTTTCGGAGAGAAATTGAACTTGAAAGCTTACGTAAAAGTGCAAAGAGAAGATTAAGGAGGTTTGTAGTAATGTAAACTGCACAAATGAAAAGCAAACTAGAATTTAGAGTGGTTCGGTCGTTGTGACCTACATCCACTTTCGGATTCCTCCTCCGTCGAGGTCATCGACATCCACTAATGGCCTTCCTTCAATAGGCGAAGACCAACCACCTCTTTATAGTGCTTTCTCCTTTTCACGAGTTTTGGAGAGAACCCTTATAAGTCTCACACCTCTCTTGAATGATCTCAATACTTAGAAAGGGAGGATGAGGACTCTAGCACTTTTACAACTCTTTAACACTTCAAAGACTTAAGATTATGCCAATACTTTCGTGCCCTTTCATGTAGAAAAGGGTGGGGTTTTTATAGGCCCTAATAGCTTCAAAATTAGTGCCAAAAAGTATCACATATCCGGATTTCGGGGTACTGGCAGTACCATCGCCATTACTGGGCGGTACCACAGCTTGATAATGCTTGGAAACCGAGCTCTGGCGGTACCATCGCTTGATAGGGGCGGTACCACCATTGGCAATATTAAATCTTGACGGTACCACTGCCCAGACCACCTGGGGGACTAGGTCACTATGCGGTGCCACCGTCGACCCTAGCGCTGCCACTGTCGGTCATGTTTTTAGGGGCTGAATGAGCTATTCAATCCGACCTAATTCAGCCCTGTTAAGGGCCCAGTTGGCTCCTGATTTAAGTTAGTGGGATTACCTCCCAATTCAAACTCAATCTACTGTCTAACTACATTAATTAAGATATAATCAAACCACTCTTGTTCCGGTACGTCAATTGCTCTTCCGGCGAGCTTCTAGCGATCTTTCGGTGATCTTCCGATAAACTCTCGGCAATGTTCCAATGGACTCCTAGTAAGCTCTCGGACTTTACAACGATCTTCTTGGCGAGTTCCGATGAGCTTCTTTGCCAAGCTCCTAGACTTCTCAGTTGGTTCTGGCAGAACTTCCGACGAACATCCGGACTTCCGACGAACTCTTGAACTTCTAATGAGATCTCGATCTTGACTTCGGCACAACACCTGCTTTATGTCTTTCTGCTATCGTAGTTAATCCTATACACTTTTCTCAATATATAGATTAGATCAAACAATTTATAATTGATTTCATCATTAAAATTCGAGATTCAATAATCCACACAACAGGGCTGCGATGACGCTCCTCAAAACTCCAAGCCTGCTCTGAGGTGGAGAGGGGAAGTAGAATAGGAGAAGAAGTAAAAGGCTCTAGCCTATGTGTTGAATCTCGTATTTTGATGATGAAACCAATTGATAATTGTTTATGATTTAATCTGTGTTTTTAGTGATGTAGGATGCTTCGATCAGGATGAGACAATTAAAGCAGGAAGAATCATGTTGGGCCGGAGGAACATGTCAGAAGATTAGACGTCGGGCCAGTGGATTGGTCGACATATTGACAGAAGGCTTCGGGCCATGGATTCGGGCATTGGGCCAAGAAGAGCATACATTGCACTAAGGATATCGAAGTTGCGGAGTCAATTGGCCGATTGGGCAATAGGCCGCAGGAGAGGACGATGCGTCGAAGAATCGGACGAAGCGTCGAGGGACCAATGACATGCCGGACAACATGATTATTGCTTAGTATTAATTGTCTAGATCGAAGTGTGTTTTACATGTGCAGGATTAACTATGATAACAAGACATAAAGCAAAATGAACTCCCGGAGTCAAGGACGCGACATCGTTGGGAGTTCAAACGTCGGAAGTCCGGACGTTTGTCGGAAGTTCTAACGGAACCAACCGAGAAGTCTCGGAGCTTGCCAGAGAAGCTCATTAGAACTCACCAAGAAGATCGTCACGAAGTCTAAGAGCTTGTCGGGAGTCTGCCGGAACATTGCCGAAAGATCGTCGGAAGTTCGCCGGAAGCTCGCTAGAAGAATAGACATAGGGACATGTTTAGCTTAGCAAATGTCTTAGGATTTCGTAGTTAGCACGTAATTGGGCTTAGATTTGGGCCAACCCGATTAGGAGCCAGCTAGGCCCATGTAAAAACTGTGTTTGGCCCAATAAGAGGCCCAAACAGTGCCCCAAGAAGTCTCACCATCGTGGCACAGTCTTCGAGACTATGTCAAGCGGTGGTATCACCGGTCTGGGTGGTGGTACCGCCCAGACACAATCTCCGAGAGGCTGCAAGCGGTGGTACCGCCTAAGGTAGTGTCAACGTCAGACTGACACTGGGCGGTGGTACCGCCCATGCCCGGGGAACCCGGGATGGGAAAGTTTTAGGCTCCAAGTTTGAATCAACTTGAAGCCTATAAATACCCCTCCCATCCCTGGTTAAAGCACACAAGCACAAAGAGTCTAAAAGTAAAGAAACGCTGTTGAAATCTTGTGTAATCTCCTCTCCCTCTTCTAAAGTGTTAGACTAGTTTGAGAGAGGAGTAAGTGAGTGCTTCTAAGGGTTGTCTCCTAAACCGGGTAAAAGGAGAAGAGGGGTGTAAAAGGTGATTGGCCTTCGCCTATTGAAGGAAAGCCTCTTGTAG
>LVTN01001831.1:44535-54965 GCA_001649415.1 Musa itinerans | reverse complement strand
TCCTTCACTCTACTAGTACCTTCATGAGTCAATTCGAGTTTGTGCCAAATGTCAAAAATCATTTCATAAATTGATACTCGATTAAACTCATTTTTATCTAATGCACAAAACAAGGCATTCATAGCCTTTGCGTTTAAAGCGAAAGTCTTCTTCTCCAACTCATTCCAATCGTTCATTGGAAGAAAAGACTTTTGAAATCCATTTTCTATAATATTCCATAATTCAAAATCTATTGAAATTAGAAAGATCCTCATTCTAGTCTTTCAATATGTATAATCCGTCCCATTGAACATGGGCGGACGTGTAATTGAATAACCCTCTAGGTTGCCGACAAATGTCATCTCTCTTGGCTTTAAAACCAAATGAGATGAACCTTGCTCTGATACCAACTGTTATGATCAAGAGCGGCACTAAGAGAGGGGTGAATTAGTGCAGCGGAAAACTTTCACGATTTTAGAAAATTATTCATTTTGTTTAAAACCGATTTCGATGAAAATGGTTTCGATTCAATCTGTTTCAGAGAGAAGTTGAACTTGAAAGCTTTCGTAAAAGTGCAAGAGAAGATTAAGGAGGTTTGCAGTAAAGTAAATTGCACAAAGTAAATGCAAACCGAGTTCTAGAGTGGTTCAGTCAATGTGACCTACATCCACTTTCGGATTCCTCTTCCGACGAGGTCTCCGGCGTCCACTAAAGGCCTTCCATCAATAGGAGAAGCCCAACCACCTTTTACAACTCTTTCTCCTTTTGTGGGGCTTAGGAGACAACCCTTATAAGTCTCACTCCTCTTTCTTGGATGGTTACAAGGCTAAGAGATGAAGGAGGAGAATTCTTTACTTTTACAACACTTTAAGGCTCAAGAACTTAGAATTATGCCAATAGGTTTCATGCCCTTTCATGCAAAAAATGGTGGGGTTTTTATAGGCCCTAAAGGCTTCAAAATTGGAGCCAAAAAGTATCTAATCCTAGATTTCTAGGGTCCTGGTGGTACCACCGCCATTACTTAGCGGTACCACAGCCATTAGTGCCCTTTCATGACACTAGGCGGTACCACCGCTTGTCAGGGGCGGTGCCACCGCTTGGCACCCTACCATTGGGTGGTACCACCACCCAATCTAGTGGTACCATTGCCTGCAGCCTCTTCGGAGACTGTGTCTGGGTGGTACCACCGCATAAACCGACGGTACCACCGCCTGACACAGTCTCAAAGACTGTGCCACGATGGTGCCACCTCTTGGGTCACTGTTTGGGCCTTTCATTGGGCTCAACACAGTTCTTACATGGGCCCAACTGGCCTCTAATTGGGTTGGCTAATTCCAAACCTAATTATGTGCTAACTATAAAATATAAGACATAACCTAAGCTAAACAAGTCTGTAAGTCTAGTTTCTTCTAACGAACTTCCGATGATCTCTCAGCAATATTCCAGCAAACTCCCAACTAGCTCCTAGACTTCACGATGATCTTCTTGGCGAGTTCCGATGAGCTTCTTTGGCAAGCTCCTAGACTTCTCGGTTGGTTCCGGCATAACTTTCGATGAATGTCCGGACTTCCGACGAACTCTCGAACTCCTAACAAAATCACGTTCTTGACTCCGAGACTTCATTTTGCTTTATGCCTTGCTATCGTAGTTAATCCTGCACATGTAAAACACACTATGATCTAGGCAATTAATACTAAGCATGAATCATGTTGTCCGGTATGTCATTGGTCCATCGACGCTTCGTCCGATTCTTCGGCGCATCATCCTCTCTTGCGGCCTATTGCCCAATCAGCAAGTTGACCTCCGCAACTCCAATATCCTTAGCACAATATCCACTCTTCTTGGCCCGATGCCCGAACTCATGGCCCGAAGCCTTCTGTCGATACGTCGACCGATCCTTCGGCGCGACGTCCAATCTTCTGACATGTTTTTCTCCGGCCCAACATAATTCTTCCTGCTTTAATTATCTTTTCCTGATCGAAGCATCCTGCGTCACTCAAAATGCAAATTAAATCATAAATAATTATTAATTGGTTTCATCATCAAAATCTAAGATTCAATAATTCGTTCATCAGATTTTGCATTATATTTACCTAAGGAATCTTTTTCATTTAAGATAAAGCATTTATATCCGAAAACTTTAAAATATGAAACATTGGGTTTTTTGTTGTTCCACAACTCATAAGGAGTTTTGGAAAGTAATAGTCTTACAAGAACCTTATTCATGACATAGCATATCGTATTTACGATCGATGCAAAAATATTTCGGTAGGCTATGTTCTTTTAACATGCTTCTTGCCATTTCTTGTAAGTTTCTATTCTTTCTTTCTACTACTTCATTTTGTTGAGGATTTCTTGGAGTAGAGAAGTTGTGGTTGTATCCATTAGATTCACAAAATTCTTGAAAATTACGGTTTTGAAATTCACCACCGTGATCACTTCGAATTGATGAAATCATAAAACCTTTTTCATTATGAACAAGTTTACAAAACTTAGAGAAATACCTAAAGCATTCACTTTTGTGTGCTAAAAAGTAAGTCCATGTGTATCTACTATAATCATCCACAATGACAAATGCGTATTTGCTACCTCCTAGGCTTAATGTAGCAATTGGTCCAAACAAGTCCATGTGGATCAATTGCAATGGTCTAGAGGTGCTTATTTGGTTCTTTGGTTTGAAACTACCTTTTATTTATTTTCCTAGTTGACATGCATCACACACATTGTCTTTAACGAACTTAATATGAGGAATTTCTCTTACAAGTTCTTTAGATGAGATTTGAGAGATTAGTTTCATGCTAGCATGATCTAATCTCCTATGCCAAAGCCAAGCATCGTCACTCAAAACTGAAAAACTCATTTCATTACAAAGTTCATTAATGTCAATAGTATATACATTATTTTATTTTAGGGCAATCATAGATATATCTTTGTGTGGTTTTTCAATAATGCAAGCATTGGATTCAAATCTAATGATGTATCCTTTATCACACAATTGACTAATACTCAAAAGGTTATGCTTTAAGCCATCAACTAATAACACATCTGTTGAATCTTGGATTTTGATGATGAAACCAATTGATAAGTGTTTATGATTTGATCTGCCTTTTGAGTGATGCAAGATGCTTCGATCAGGATAAGACAATTAAAGCAAGAAGAATCATGTTGGGCTAGAGGAAAACATGTCAGAAGATTGGACGTTGAGCCGGAGGATCGGTCGACGTATCGATAGAAGGCTTCGGGCCATGGATTCGGGCATCGGGCCAAGAAGAGCGGACATTGCTAAATTTCATACTGAGTTTAATTTCACCATCACTTGAGCTTATGCTCGAGTGATTTTCGATTGTTCTATGTCTGAAATCCTTCATGTTCTTCGGAAGGTTGTTCTCAAGTTCGTTTTGTTCAACATGTGTCATAAAACTCATTTTATAGGTCATTAAAGACCCAATTAGTTCTTTAATCGAAAAAGTATTCAAATCCTTGGCCTCTTGAATGGCCATTACTTTAGATTCCCAATTTTTAGAAAGAGATCTTAAGATCTTGTTAACGAGTTCAAAATCCAAAACAGTTTTACCAAGTGCTTTTAAACTATTGACAACATCCATAAAACGGGTGTACATGTCTCCAATAGTCTCGCTTGGTTTCATTCGAAATAACTCAAAATTATGCATCAAAATATTAATCTTAGAGTCTTTAACTCCACTAGTGCCTTCGTGTTGGATTTCAAGAGTGTGCCAAATATCGAAAGTTGTTTCACAAGTAGAAACCTGATTGAATTCAGTTTTATCTAAGGCACAAAATAAGGCATTCATAGCCTTTGCATTTAAAGAGAAAGTCTTCTTCTCCAACTCATTCCAATTGTTCATTAGAAGAGAAGACTTTTGAAAACCAAATTCGACTATATGCCATAAATCGAGATTCAACGAAAGTAAGAAAACTCTCATTCGAGTTTTCTAATATGTGTAGTCCGTCCCATTGAACATGGGAGGACGAATGAAAGAAAGTCCCTCTTGAAAGCCAAAAAGAGCCATTTCTATTTGGGTGTTAAACCAAATAAGAAAAACAAGGCTCTGATACCAACTATTAGGAACGAGTCGGCACTAAGAGGGGGGGGTGAATTAGTGCAGTGGATAAAAACGTCAGTTTTGTAAAATCTTTGTACAATAAAACCGATCTCGGAAAGTGTTTGCAAGAATGTAATGAGCAAATAAAGTAAGTAAATCAGTTTCCAATATGATAATTAAAAGTAGAACAAGAATGCAAACTGATTTATAGTGGTTCGGTCGTCGTGACCTACATCCACTCCACTAATTCCTCTTCCGTCGAGGCCACCAGCATCCACTAACGATCTTCCTTTAATAGGCCAAGATCAACCTCCTTCTTACACCCCTCTTCTCCTTTTCACAGGTTTAGGAGATAACCTTTATAAGCACTCACTCCTCTCTCAAACTATTCTAACACTTAGACTAGAAGAGGAGGATTCTCACAAGATATTACTACAATGTTTTTCCCTTTTTAAAATCTTTGTGCTTGTGTATGTTAACCAGTGATGAGAGGGGTATTTATAGGCTTCAAGTCGATTCAAACTTGGAGCCTAAAAATGTCTCATCCCAGGTTTCCTAGGTACGGGCGGTACCACCGCCTGTGTTGGGCGATACCACTGCTAGTGTCAGTCTAACACGCACTGGGCGGTACTCTGGTGGTACCACCGCCCAATCTAGTCGTACCACCGCTTGACACTTGACACTGGATGGTACCACTGCCCAGACTGGCAGTACAACCGCCCGACAGCCTTTCGGAGATTGTGTCTGGGTGGTACCACCATCAAGACTGACGGTACCACTGCCTGACATAATCTCGGAGAGTGTGCCACGTCGGTGGCACCTCTTGGGTCATTGTTTGGGCTGTTCATTGGGCCCAACACAATCCATACATGGGCCCAACTGGCCCCTAATTGGGTTGGCTCAATTCCAATCCCAATTATATGCTAACTACGAATTCTAAGGCATACACTAAGTTAATAAGTCCAATGAGTCAAGATTTCTGCCGGCGAGCTTCCGATGATCTTCCGATGAACTTCCGACGATCTCTCGGCAATGTTCCAACGGACTCCCGACAAGCTCCTGGACTTCATGATGATTTTCTTGGCTAGTTTCGACGAGCTTCTTTGGCAAGCTCCTGGATTTCTCGATTGGTTTCGGTAGAACTTCCGACGAACGTCTAGACTTCCGACGAACTCTCGAACTCCCAACGAAATCTCATTCTTGACTCCGGGACTTCATTTTGCTTTATGCCTTGCTATCGTAGTTAATCCTGCACACATAAAACACACTTCGATCTTGGCAATTATTAATAAGGATGAATCATGTTGTCCGGCATGTCATCGATTCTTCGGCGCTTCGTTCGATTCTTCGGTGCTTCGTTCTCTCTTGCGGCCTATTACCCAATCGGCTAGTTGACCTCCGCAACTCCGATCTCCTTGGTGCAATATCCACTCTTCTAGGCCCGATGCCCGAATTCTCGGCCGGAAGCCTTCTGCCGATATGTCAACCGTTCCTCCGGCCTGATGTCCAATATTCTGACATGTTCACTCCGGCACAATGTCCGATTTCTCCTGCTTTAATCAATTTGCCTCTCCTGATCGACATTAGCCCTGTGTCACTCAAACGCATATTATAACAACACTACAATTGGTTTCATCATCGAAATCCGAGATTCAACAACACAAATCATAAATACAAGAAAATTGTACATAATCAACTTCAAATTATAAACATCAAGAAGTCTAGTGATATATCGTGGTTAATTTGAATACATCCTCCCTTTTTAGTGAATACCAAGAAGAATCATAGGAGGACAATTTATGAAAAATCTTGATTTATAATAAAACTTTCAAGTTGTAATAAAAAAATAATCATGATTTATTTAAGATGAATGTTCTCTTAAAAGAGTGAATCATATGTGAATCAAGAAAAATGTTTCATATAAAATACATATCAAGTTACAAACTTTGATAAATGATTCGATTGGATATATCATCTCATTATTAAAACGAATCATACAAAAAGAAATCCGAAATCATCATCAAAATCACTTTTCAAAAAATTCAATGAAAACAATGTAGATAGATTCCTATAAGATTAAAAATAGCTCAGGTTCTTTTAGTTTCAATTTTGTGATTGATTTCCTACTCTAGTATTTCATACAAAGGCCATACATCAGCATGTATTATCGATAATCGAAAAGCAATATGGAAATCATCAAGATACACGTTATTACTTCTTAAAACATACATAGAATTAATCTTATTAGGTGTACAAGCATTAGATTTAAATCTAACATTTTATTCCTTTATCATAAGACATGCAATTTTCATGATCAATTTTTTTTAATAATTTATATATAATTTTTTCTAAACTAATTTAAAAATAACTCATGAAATACATCATATAATTTCAAAATAAGGTATAGGAGTTTTGGTTGAGCCGCTTACCTCATTGTCGAAAGCATCCAAAGCGTAGTTCGCAACCTCGTCTTCGGATGCACTCGTTTCATCCTTCACTATCGCCTTGAGTGTTTTTTTCTTCTTTTGTGCGAGCACCTTCTTCTTTAGTTGCGGACATTCATTTTTGAAGTGCCTCAGTCGATTGCATTCATAGCAACTTGTTTTGTCCTTTATAAGTTTGTTTTTATTCTTTAATTATTGTTTCATAAACTTTTAAATTTCATAGTGAGAAGTTCAATGTCATCATCACCGAAGTTCACTTAAGTTATCACTGAAGTGGTATTTTATTGTTCGAAGTGCCAAATCCTTCCTGTTCTTTGGAATGTAGTTCTCATGTTTATCATGTTTAATACAACTCATTTCATAGGTAATCAAAGACCCAATAAATTCTTCGAGTGGAAAATTATTCAAGTCATTTGCTTCTTTTATTGTAGTTACTTTCTAATCCCAATTTTTTGAAAGAGATCGTAAAACTTTATTAACAAGTTCAAGATTCAAAAAATATTTACTAAGTGATTTCAAACTATTTATGACATCCGTAAAATGGGTGTAAATATCAACAATAGTTTCATTTGGCTTCATTCGAAACACCTCAAAATCATGCATCGAAAGATTAATTTTTGAATCTTTAACTCTACTAGTGCCTTCGTGTGTGATTTCAAGAGTGTGCCAAAAGTCATGCATAGTTTCACAAATAGAAACACGATTAAATTCATTTTTGTCTAAGGCGCAAAATAAAGCATTCATAGCTTTCGCATTTAAAGAAAAAGTTTCTTCTCCAAATCATTCCATTCATTCAATGGATTAGAAGACTTTTGAAAATTATTTTTAATAATATTCCATAAATTGAGGTTAAATGAAAGCAAGAAAACTCTCATTCAAGTTTTCCAATATGTGTAGTTTGTCCCATTGAACATAGGAGGACGAATGATAGAGTGACCCTCTTAAAATCTGATAAAAGCCATTTATCTTAGGTGTTAAACTAAAAGAGAAAAACATGGCTCTAATACCAACTGTTAGGACCAAGTTGGCAGTAAGAGGGGGTGAATTAGTCCAGTGATAAAAATGACGATTACGATTCCAAATAATTCAAAGTTGATAAAAACGTAACGAAGAAATTGTATCGAGAAGATGTCAACCTGAAGCAAATGTATAATGCAAAGTGCAATTAAGTAATGAAAGTAAGTAGTAAGGAAAGAACACACTAGATTTATAGTGGTTCGGTTGTCGTGACCTACATTCATTCCCGATTCCTCTTCACTCGAGGCCATCGGCTTCCACTACCAATCTTCCTTCAATGGGCAAAGACCAACTGCCCTCTTACAACCCTTTCTCCTTTTCACGGGTTTAGGAGACAACCCTTACAAGCCTCACGCCTCTCTTAAATGATCTCAAAACTAGAAAGGGAGGAGGAGGACACTTAGCAATTTTACAACCTAAAATAATAACCCCTTTTTGCTCTAATTCATGCTTGTCCATGTAGGAATAATTGGGGTATTTATAGACCCCAAATGGCTTTAAAAATGGAGCCAAAAAAGGTCTCATTCTTGGTTTTCGGGGTACTAGTGGTACCACCGCCTACAGCACTAACATTGGGTGATACCACTGCCAAGTTTGGTGGTACCATCGCCTAACACAGTTTGGGAGACTTTATCTGGGTGGTACCAATGCCTAGACGGGCGGTACCACCACTTGACACTAGGCAGTACCACCGCCTAGTTCGACAGTACTACTGCTTAACACAATCTCAGAGACTAAGCCTCTGGTGGTGCCATTGCTTAGATCGGTGGCACCGCCTAACCCAACTTTTGGGTCACTAAATGGGCTTTTTTATTGGCCCAAAATAACCCCAACATAGGCCCAATTGGCCCCTAATTGAGTTGACTTAATTACATTCTAAACCAACCTAATTAGGGGCCAACTGGGCTCGAAGTTGGGCTAATTTGGGTCGGATTCAAGGCCCAACCAGGCCCCTGAATTCCTGGCCAACGGTGGCACCGCCTGGGAGACTCTCTCCCAGGAATTCTGGGCGGTGGTACCAGCCCTGTTAGGCAGTGGTACCACCGATAGTTAATACTGCCAGCGGTGGTACCGCCCTTGTCAGGCGATGGTACCGCTAGAGCTTGGTCTCTTAGCTCTGTCAAGTAGTGGTACCGCCCAGACTGGGCGGTGGTACTACCCAATGTCAAGTGACAGGTGGTAATACCGCCCAGTAATAGCGGTGGTACCGCTAGGACCTCGGAAATCCAGGATTAGACACTTTTTGGCTTCAATTTTGAAGCCTTTGTGGCCTATAAAAACCCCACCTTTTTGTGCATGAAAGGGCACGAAACCTATTAGCATAATCCTGAGTTCTTGAGCCTTAAAGTGTTGTAAAAGTAAAGAGTTCTCCTCCTTCATCTCTTAGCCTTGTAACCATCCAAGAAAGAGGAGTGAGACTATTGGGAAATCTTAGGGGCGACATCACATGCGTAGCGGAAGAACAAGAAAACAAAATCTCCAATTTTCCAAAAGAATATTCGTCGTCGTGCGAAGATTGGTGTGTAAAAAATCCACAAAACAAACTGCATATAGAATAGATTGTATTACATAGGGAGATCGTACATCCCTGTTTTCTTGCAGATCTCTAGGAGAGGGTGAAGGAGGTCAAGCGTCCTCCTCTCTAGCGATGATCCACACAGCAGGGCTGCGACGACGCTCCTCAAAACTTCAGGCCTATTCTGAGGTGGAGAGGGGGAGGAGAATAGGAGAGGCAAGCAAAGGTTCTAGCTTATGAGGCTTTGAATCCCTCCTATTTATAGAGGTCCCCTGTCAAACCCTAATGGATCCTCCCCTAGTGGGTATTGGATCTACATCCAATTACCCAAGCCTTTTAGATTAGTGGATCTCCATCCAATAATCTCTCATGGGCTCTTATTGGATCTCGTCCATAGGATCCAATAATTCATGACTTATTAGATATCCAATAAGATAAGGGCTCCGACGGATATCTCATATCCGAACCTCTACTCATCGCAATGCCTACCATATGTGTGTGACCCTCTAGGCCCAATATCGAGCTGGCCGTGAGTCATACCTGTCAGAACTCCTAACTTAGTGAATTATTATCTCTATAATAATTTACTCGACTCATCGACTACGGACGTACTAGGCCACTACGCTGTAGTCCCCAAACGATACAGGGGAATCCAATCCATTGGACCTATCTGTCATTAGTTACCGTGTACCTATAGTCTCTCATCCATCTAATATCTCAAAGACCGTATATCGGGCATGGTTGTTAGACCTATATGATTTCTTCTCGAGTCTCGCTCTAATTGGATTCTCCCGGAGAACTCTTTCTATCTCAATCCGAATGACCCTGGCCAGAGATTTGTTTGAGCAAAAACACATGGAATATTCCTCTCATGACGCTGAGAGAGGTTGATCCTCTATCGACACTCAATAGCCCTCGTAAGGTCAACTGCCACTTATAATGACCAACTGTACTAGATCTGGGACATCATAACCTATAAGTCTAGTATCAAAGAGTGGAGCACTCATACAGGACATCCTTGGTGTCTCAAGTCTAAGGACCAGATACACCACTAGGACTATGGAATCACTGTCTTACAATAAGGCATCATCAACCATCCAACATTCCGTAAGCGGATCAATCAGTGAACTCATTCTCCAATGAGCACTTGTACTATATCCCTAGTGTCCCCACACGAGCAGCTATGAGACCAACTGCATCCATCATATGGACAAGTATACAGCACACCAGTCTGTCCGGTTATCACGATATCCCTCTCGAGTAATCTATGACCGGGATTATTTAGGATCTGTGTTTAAAGGTGAATCGATCTCATTATCGTGATCTCATCACGATCCGATTCCCATTGCACAAATCCAATGACATCACAATATATACATGCATATATGCAATAGTTAATATAAAGTGATA
>LVTN01001831.1:31068-44383 GCA_001649415.1 Musa itinerans | reverse complement strand
GAGGAGGAATCCGAAAGTGGATGTAGGTCACATTGATCGAACCACTCTAAAACTCGGTTTGCATTTACTTTGTGCAATTTACTTTACTACAAACCTCCTTAATCTTCTCTTGCACTTTTATGAAAGCTTTCAAGTTTAACTTCTCTTCGAAACAGATTGAATTGAAACCATTTTCGTCGGAATCAGTTTTAAATGAAACGAATGATTTTTGATCCTAACAAGGGATACTTGGCCTTCATTTCGAGAAGAATCTAAGAAGCCAATATTAAAGGACATCCCCATTGTATGGGATTTTCCAAATGTTTTTCCTGAAGATCTACTAGCATTGCCACTAAACAGGCAGATTGAATTTATAATTGATCTTCTACTTGGCACTACACCTATTTCTAAACTCCCATATAGAATGGCACCAATTGAGTTAGAGGAGTTAAAGAAACAAATCCAAGAGCTTTTGGACAAGGGTTTTATTCGACCCAATGTATCACCTTAGGGTGCTCCTATCCAATTTGTGAAGAAGAAGGATGAATCTATGCGACTATGTATCGATTATAGACAACTCAACCAAGTGACCATAAAGAATAAATATCTCCTTCCCCGAATAGATAACCTATTTGATCAACTTCAAGGTACTCAAGTATACTCAAAGATTGATTTGAGATCCGGGAATCATCAACTAAAGATAAGGGAAGTAGACATATAGAAAATTACTTTTAGAACAAGATATGGTCATTATGAATTCTTAGTAATGCCTTTTAAACTCACAAATGCACCAGCTGCCTTCATGGATCTCATGAATAGGGTGTTCCACCCTTATCTTGATAAATTTATAATTGTGTTCATTGATGATATTTTGATCTACTCCAAAACCAGAGCAGAGCATGAACACCATCTTAAGATAGTTCTGTAAGTCCTAAGGCAAGAAAAATTATATGCCAAATTAAGCAAGTGTAATTTCTAGCTCAATGAAATGGGTTTGGTCAGATACTATAGAAGATTCGTAGAAAGCTTTTCAAAAATAGCAGCACCATTGACCAGGTTGACACAAAAGAATATAAAATTCACGTGGGATGATAAGTGTCAACAAAGTTTTCAAGAATTGAAGAAGAAATTAACCGGTGCTCCTATCTTGGTGATTCCTTTAGGCGGAGAAGGTTTTGTAGTGTATAGCGACACCTCACTATAAGGGCTTGGTTGTATTCTGATGCAAAACGCAAGGGTAGTTGCTTATGCATCTAGGCAATTAAAGCCTCATGAGAAGAACCATCCTACTCATGACTTAAAGCTAGCATCTATCATTTTTGCACTGCAAATTTGGAGGCATTATTTTTATAGACAAACTTTTGAAATCTTCACATATCATAAGAGTCTCAAATATATTTTCATACCGAAAGATTTAAATATGAGACAAAGAAAATGGTTGGACTTTCTAAAGGATTATGATTTTAATATCAACTATCATCCTGGAAAGGCTAATGTAGTTGCTGATGCCTTAAGCAGAAATACCTATAGTCTTGTAGCCTATATAAATATTCAAAGTAATTCTATGATGACGGAGTTGGCAGACTTAAAACTTTAACTTTTATCGGAGATAAATAAGATTTTCTTGCATGTTTGATGGCACAATCATATTTGATAGAAAATGTTAAAGAATGCTAGAAAGAAGATACATATCTTCATATTATAGTTAAAGAGAGCTCAAGGATCTAGACCCGAATTCCTCCAAGCTGAAGATGCTTCTATTACATTCCACAATCGACTTTGTGTTCCTGAAAGCCATTCAGTAAATGAGGATTAGTCTAGATCGATTCAGGGTGATTCCGAATTGATTGACTTATTCAAGTCAGTTTATCCTAAATTGAACATAATCTAGTCCAAATTATACTAGTCTAGGGTGGTTCCAGACTAGTTAAATAAGGATTTGAGGTCGATTCAGTTAGGTTCTAATAAATCGAGTTCAATTGGATCGATTGAACTAGGGTTCAAGTCAATTGAAGGCTAATTTGTATTATTTGATATTGATGATATTTGAAAGAGATATTTTTAATATGTTATTCCATCTCGATATAAACATGACTAGTGTGAGATCATGTTATTTCCCTACCAAGGGCAGGTAGGGCGATTCCCTTTGGGGATTAGCGGGTCGTTAGACGTGATGACTTGACGATTCCTCCATCCGTTGTTGGGATGAACGTGTCCTTACTTTGACGGGTAAGGGACACCACTCCATCCACTGTTGGGAGAACACAAACTCATCCCGTAGGATAAAGCCTCTCCATCCGCTGTTGGGGGATTGCTCCTTCAAGTATTTGATATACACCAATGGGATGATTGAATTTTGATTATGTATTCATTTTGAGTTGACTTTTGGGGTTCCTACTTAGCGTTGCTGAATTTTCTTTGTTTTTAATTTTCAAAGCAGTCACCCTTTAGTATTAAATCAGATTCCAGTAAAGAGCGGACCTTCCTCTACTGCTAGCTAGAGCCACTTAGATGATTCTTGAATTTAACATTATTATATTTACTTTGATTTGATAATATAAAATATAATAAATATTTATAAATGATGAATAAAAAAAATCAGGTGACACAAAAGAGCTCGGATCACCCATTTAAAATGTTATCAAGTGGTTGGCTGTAAACCGAACGAACTCAATAGTTATCGCCCGTGGCTTTGGTGTTGCGGTTTCGATGCATCTCACCACTGCAGCTCCAGGCTCCGAAGGTGTTATATCTTGAATGGTGATCAACAACCGGGTATCGATTGGATGACAGAATGCAGCATGTCCCAAGAGCTCCATTATATGTCAGCACAACTGAAGAAGAAGATCAAGCTGTTTGCATGCCTTCAAGCCTGTACAACTTCTATAGAGAATAATCTACAGAAGTTCTACATCAACTCATCAAACTCCACATGAAACATGTTATATGACTTGAATGGCATTCATATGGTTACAAATAGACCGTTATAAGAACAGTTGAAGCAGTTAAACGGTCATCGGACGTATTACAGTTAAATCAAGGCTCCCATGATCGTTGCAGATATGTCTATATATAAACAAGTCCAACAAAAGTATAAAGCAGGACATCAATTCAGAAGATAGCAGCTCAATTTAGGAAAATAAGCTATATATATATAGCGTCGACACAAGATAAGAACATCATTTGCTTATTACATAAAGGGGTAATAATATATGCCGCCAACATATCAAAATAAAATTTTCTTGTGCCTAAAAGAAACGAGAAAAATTGGCAATCACATCCAATTTTTGAATAGCCATCCTTACTTTTTAGCTCAGCAATCTGCCATCATCACTATGTTGTTATTCCACCAGAGCCTTCTGCGTTTTTTCTGTCTGATGCTATGGAAACACTAATGATGCACTCCCGTTCTGCCGCATTGGAAGTACATAAGCTAAAATGGCTAAAGCAATCGAGGTAAATGTGATAGAGTTTGGCATGCGCCCGCCACCACTGCGTAAGAACATGGCTTCATAGACAGGGATGTTGATAAGAACAACTGTGCCACACACAACAAGCTGCACCAACAACGAGTCTAGCGATCTGACTTCTCCCTCCCAGACCATCCGCTTTACTCCACTCATCAGGCAAATGACATTGAGCATTGCTATCGTAGCCAGGATTGTGAACATGAGAGAATGCGAGCCAAACTCCATGATCTCTTGCTCATATCTCTTCGAGACCTCTTTATCAGCCACCTTTGCTGTAACAACGAATGCAGACTTGTTAACGCCTAGTAGTTTGAGGAAGGTGTCAACAACTGCAAAGGGGTAAGAAGCCAATCTTTTGAAAAGCCACATCCTCTGCTCATTCCACCAACCCTTCAGAGTATATCCAGCCCATAATGATTCTGATAGGCTATATAATTTTGTTGCAGTGATCACATACGCAAATGGCATGAACCAGATGCTGTTTATCTGTCAATAGTGTGAACAAACATGTGAGCCTGTGAAAGATTTAGACCGATGAAATCAGGAAAAGGGGAAGATTCTCACGTTGGGGTACAAGGAAATGCAATGCAGGAGTGCCATAGGTAGGATAACAACATAGTACAGTGTTGGCAAGGAGCAAGGAGACCATAAGCAGTACATAGTGTATGCCAATTTCAGGCCTAACTTTATTTTGCCATGGCCGAAGATGAACGGGCAGTACTTGGAGAAGAATATTTGGAGATCCCCCTCAGACCATCTCTTGTGCTGTACTAGGGTCTGTGCCAATGTGACAGGGGCAACTCCCAAGAACCCTATCCTTGAAGGATTGAAGTAGATGGACTTCCAACCCCTGCATTGGATTGACAATCCAGTGATCACATCCTCCACAGGGGATCCATACTTGAGACCCATCTGCAAATCCATACACATTGAGCTCATTAGAAAAGGATCATGATGAATGATTATTGCGTCCAGCTACTAGATGTTCATATCACGAAAGTTAAATAACATACAGCAAAATGGGTTAAGAAGAACACCTCTTTTCCCCATTCAGTGTTACTCTCATAGCTGCATGTAATAAGATGCTTAGCTTTCTCCTCCAAGATGGATGTGTTTGCTTCTAAGTTCTTCCTGCACAGTTCTAGTTGTGCCTTGGAATTTGCATCATACTTTTTTCCCATTAGACATTCCCTTCGGTGGAAACAACCGGATCCAGTATACAGAGGCCCTCCAACTCCATCTAAACCATGGAAATCCACCTTCATGACCAAGCAATTTAAAGTGTTCAACAAATTATAGAAGCATTGTGAAATTTCTGGCATATGATTTTGATTTAAATCATATTTTTACTCTTCTAGGTGGAAAATAAACTTCATAAACTATCCAAAGCAACATACATGGATGGAGACTCCCTGAAGCTGAACTAGTCCACTCCTGGTGTTAAGTTTCAAGTAATGTCTAGATATCAGCATGTAGTCAACCTCAATTTTCCCTTATTTAATCTAAATCTCTGTATTTTTTATCTTTAAACCAATGGCCTAAAAGGAATTCAGTAATAACTAATTGCTAAGCACTAAACCAACTAAGAGAAGTTAAGCTTAAACAAATGGGATTTTTTTTTTTGAATCTAAAAGAGAATAACCTTCTTAATTTAGATTACCTCGGTCATTAATCGCAAGGAATTGCCATAGATGTCATTCTTTGTGATGTTTTTGAAGATTTGTGGGAGTTGTACATATGCAAACTCATGACCCTTCTCTTCATCCATAAGAAAACATAGTGCATCTTTCACAGTCTCTGAATTGTTCGAGTACATGTCGCAGTCCACATTGAGAATGATTGCACCATTGCTTATCTCTGATGAAACTCTAAGCTGTGTATAACAAAAGATTATTGGAAAACACAAAATATTAATGATGTGAGTCCTTTCAGAAAAAAGAGAAGACAACAGATGCAAACTCTTTTTTCTGTATGGAAGACCTTTTTTTCTTTCTTATCGAAATGAAAGGAAAAAAAATTCTGCAAAATTTAATCTATTCCTCTGAGATGCCTAGAATCTATTTGTTGTCTTTTTTTTCCCCAAAAGGTAAGGAAGCAAACCCCCTCCCACAAAATTTTGTTATAAAGGAATGATATCTAGACAGTGGGTAAGAAAACAGTAAAAACTTATAAGGGAGAAGTTTCCTGGTGCAGGAAAAAAATCTATCATGAAATCCTGTTGTTTCTACATTTAACTGACAATGTCAACACTTCTGACTTCATGAATAGGTGAAAGGCCTGACTCCAATTCCTTAGGCATTATCGCAACTCAAATTTCATGCATAAGGATCTAGTTCTTACCAGTGAGTTCATAGCTCCAGCTTTGAAGTTATGATGATGAGAGGGTCTCTTTTCACGAGCCATGTACACGAGCGTTGGTAACACAAACTCTTCATCATCCAGAGATTTTTCATCTCTTCCATCGATTAGAATCTGGACATAACATTGTTGAATGAAAATCAATAAACAATTGCTTTGAATTTAGGATGTATAATATAAAGAAAAGATGATTCAGTACTTCGACGATTGCTTGGTGATCACGATGAGTTATGGCCGAGTTCCATTGGCTGAATCCCTTGTGTTGTTTATGTTGGTCAACTGGAATTCTCCCTAGCTTAACTGCAACATCAATTCGGTTCTCCATCTCCTCGTATAAGCTCTAAACAGGAGAAAAAAAAAGGGGAAAGTGGAAAGGATCACAGATGAGTTTCCAACATCCAATTAATAAATGAACATGACTCGGATGCCATTTTACCTTTGTTGCCAACCAATCAACAGCTTCTGCTCCCTCTCTTGGGCTTACCAATGTTTCCTCAAAATAAGCAGCTGGGGATCTGGGTTCAACTTTGAATTTCTTGCAAAAAGGTAGCCAAGCTTTCGCGAACCGAGATGCCTCCAAGAGGGCATAGAAAGTGAGCTCGGACCCACTGTCGTCGGAGAGGTAGACGCTAAGCTTCTCCACTGGATACTGGTATGCCATGACTGATAGTACAGTGTTGATCACCATGATTGGTGGTTCTATAGTAGGATCCGCAGTGCACACAAAGATGTCTACATTGGGCAACTTGTCTTGGTATCTAAACTTCAGGAAATGATGAACAATTTTTTAATCACAAACAATATACCTCTGTGGTTGTGCTTCATAAAAATCCTCACAACTTGAATGAGTGAAATTAATTAGTGCATGTGAATCCTATCTCCTGTATGAAATTTCTACTAGTCTTCTGTCCAAGTATGAATTTAATGACCTAGACAGTGAAATTTAGAAACCATACCTCATTCCAAATCACATGTTTCATTGCAGTAAATCCATTATAACCAGCAGCTGTTTCATTCCAATCCTAAGTGCTTGGTCTTTTATAATTTATGTTTTAGCTTGAAACTTATTCCTATCTAATGTCAATAATGATATGTTTACTCAACAAGAAGAAAAATACCAACCAGTAGCATCCAATCCTTTTCTTCTCTTTGTAGAAGCTCCAAACGACACAAATTCTTTTATCATTTAAGTACTCTGAATCAAAACTTGTCGAACAACAGTTTATCCAAGAAATGAGGAAAAAAATCTCTTGAACAATAGACAGCCGGATTGTTGGTTGTCATAAATTCTCCTGGTTGACTCTCTAAATCCATATTTATATCATCTGAGTACTAAGTCATTGGCGGCTTTCAAACTTACTAAATGTATCTCAGTGGCAGGACTGATTTACCTTAACTAACTAAAATTGGACACAAGTCTCTTCCTGGCTAAGGTGTCTAGCTAGGTAGGATTCACACACACATACACCCAAATCCAACCACTAAATTTGGAGAAGATGAGTTTCCATTTGGTGGGCACTTTTCCCAGCTCTGCTTATAGGACCTGAGCTGCTCCATGCACTATTATTGTAGCCAATTGCGGGACAAAGAGTAACCACAAAAAATAGATAATTAAAGCAGGTATGCACATCATGGAAATTGCTTTTCTTTATTGCATATTTTGTCTCTATCCCCAACTTTAGAGGATTATCCACATACATGTGGTTGTGAAGTCCTCCAAGATAAAGAACAAACACAAAAGTCAGCATAGAGAAGCTAGAGATGATGGGATGGAATAGCAGTCTCATCTCGGCTTACCTCTGAGACAGCCTCTCCTTGAAGGTGTAGCGATAGGTGGGGTTCCAACGCACAGCCTGAGTGAGTATCCAGTACAAGCTAAACCAAAGCTCAGCTCCAAAGATCCCAATCCATGCCCACCACCTCCCTCCTCCTTCTCCTCCTCCTCCTGGGATCTGTATAGCTCTGTACACCCAGATCATACACAACCCTGCAAGCACAGAGCAAAAATACAACTTGTACCATATCCTGCCTTTCGCTCTATTGGTCTCAAACAGTACTGCTCCATCCCCTACTCCTCCTCCCATCTCTCTCTCTCTCTCTCTCTCTCTCTCTGATCTCAGCCTTTGTTTATGTACTCTGGAGGTCCTTCTTTTGCTCCATATTTTCCGCCCTCCAACTCCATCTAAACCATGGAAATCCACCTTCATGACCAAGCAATTTAAAGTGTTCAACAAATTATAGAAGCATTGTGAAATTTCTGGCATATGATTTTGATTTAAATCATATTTTTACTCTTCTAGGTGGAAAATAAACTTCATAAACTATCCAAAGCAACATACATGGATGGAGACTCCCTGAAGCTGAACTAGTCCACTCCTGGTGTTAAGTTTCAAGTAATGTCTAGATATCAGCATGTAGTCAACCTCAATTTTCCCTTATTTAATCTAAATCTCTGTATTTTTTATCTTTAAACCAATGGCCTAAAAGGAATTCAGTAATAACTAATTGCTAAGCACTAAACCAACTAAGAGAAGTTAAGCTTAAACAAATGGGATTTTTTTTTTTGAATCTAAAAGAGAATAACCTTCTTAATTTAGATTACCTCGGTCATTAATCGCAAGGAATTGCCATAGATGTCATTCTTTGTGATGTTTTTGAAGATTTGTGGGAGTTGTACATATGCAAACTCATGACCCTTCTCTTCATCCATAAGAAAACATAGTGCATCTTTCACAGTCTCTGAATTGTTCGAGTACATGTCGCAGTCCACATTGAGAATGATTGCACCATTGCTTATCTCTGATGAAACTCTAAGCTGTGTATAACAAAAGATTATTGGAAAACACAAAATATTAATGATGTGAGTCCTTTCAGAAAAAAGAGAAGACAACAGATGCAAACTCTTTTTTCTGTATGGAAGACCTTTTTTTCTTTCTTATCGAAATGAAAGGAAAAAAAATTCTGCAAAATTTAATCTATTCCTCTGAGATGCCTAGAATCTATTTGTTGTCTTTTTTTTCCCCAAAAGGTAAGGAAGCAAACCCCCTCCCACAAAATTTTGTTATAAAGGAATGATATCTAGACAGTGGGTAAGAAAACAGTAAAAACTTATAAGGGAGAAGTTTCCTGGTGCAGGAAAAAAATCTATCATGAAATCCTGTTGTTTCTACATTTAACTGACAATGTCAACACTTCTGACTTCATGAATAGGTGAAAGGCCTGACTCCAATTCCTTAGGCATTATCGCAACTCAAATTTCATGCATAAGGATCTAGTTCTTACCAGTGAGTTCATAGCTCCAGCTTTGAAGTTATGATGATGAGAGGGTCTCTTTTCACGAGCCATGTACACAAGCGTTGGTAACACAAACTCTTCATCATCCAGAGATTTTTCATCTCTTCCATCGATTAGAATCTGGACATAACATTGTTGAATGAAAATCAATAAACAATTGCTTTGAATTTAGGATGTATAATATAAAGAAAAGATGATTCAGTACTTCGACGATTGCTTGGTGATCACGATGAGTTATGGCCGAGTTCCATTGGCTGAATCCCTTGTGTTGTTTATGTTGGTCAACTGGAATTCTCCCTAGCTTAACTGCAACATCAATTCGGTTCTCCATCTCCTCGTATAAGCTCTAAACAGGAGAAAAAAAAAGGGGAAAGTGGAAAGGATCACAGATGAGTTTCCAACATCCAATTAATAAATGAACATGACTCGGATGCCATTTTACCTTTGTTGCCAACCAATCAACAGCTTCTGCTCCCTCTCTTGGGCTTACCAATGTTTCCTCAAAATAAGCAGCTGGGGATCTGGGTTCAACTTTGAATTTCTTGCAAAAAGGTAGCCAAGCTTTCGCGAACCGAGATGCCTCCAAGAGGGCATAGAAAGTGAGCTCGGACCCACTGTCGTCGGAGAGGTAGACGCTAAGCTTCTCCACTGGATACTGGTATGCCATGACTGATAGTACAGTGTTGATCACCATGATTGGTGGTTCTATAGTAGGATCCGCAGTGCACACAAAGATGTCTACATTGGGCAACTTGTCTTGGTATCTAAACTTCAGGAAATGATGAACAATTTTTTAATCACAAACAATATACCTCTGTGGTTGTGCTTCATAAAAATCCTCACAACTTGAATGAGTGAAATTAATTAGTGCATGTGAATCCTATCTCCTGTATGAAATTTCTACTAGTCTTCTGTCCAAGTATGAATTTAATGACCTAGACAGTGAAATTTAGAAACCATACCTCATTCCAAATCACATGTTTCATTGCAGTAAATCCATTATAACCAGCAGCTGTTTCATTCCAATCCTAAGTGCTTGGTCTTTTATAATTTATGTTTTAGCTTGAAACTTATTCCTATCTAATGTCAATAATGATATGTTTACTCAACAAGAAGAAAAATACCAACCAGTAGCATCCAATCCTTTTCTTCTCTTTGTAGAAGCTCCAAACGACACAAATTCTTTTATCATTTAAGTACTCTGAATCAAAACTTGTCGAACAACAGTTTATCCAAGAAATGAGGAAAAAAATCTCTTGAACAATAGACAGCCGGATTGTTGGTTGTCATAAATTCTCCTGGTTGACTCTCTAAATCCATATTTATATCATCTGAGTACTAAGTCATTGGCGGCTTTCAAACTTACTAAATGTATCTCAGTGGCAGGACTGATTTACCTTAACTAACTAAAATTGGACACAAGTCTCTTCCTGGCTAAGGTGTCTAGCTAGGTAGGATTCACACACACATACACCCAAATCCAACCACTAAATTTGGAGAAGATGAGTTTCCATTTGGTGGGCACTTTTCCCAGCTCTGCTTATAGGACCTGAGCTGCTCCATGCACTATTATTGTAGCCAATTGCGGGACAAAGAGTAACCACAAAAAATAGATAATTAAAGCAGGTATGCACATCATGGAAATTGCTTTTCTTTATTGCATATTTTGTCTCTATCCCCAACTTTAGAGGATTATCCACATACATGTGGTTGTGAAGTCCTCCAAGATAAAGAACAAACACAAAAGTCAGCATAGAGAAGCTAGAGATGATGGGATGGAATAGCAGTCTCATCTCGGCTTACCTCTGAGACAGCCTCTCCTTGAAGGTGTAGCGATAGGTGGGGTTCCAACGCACAGCCTGAGTGAGTATCCAGTACAAGCTAAACCAAAGCTCAGCTCCAAAGATCCCAATCCATGCCCACCACCTCCCTCCTCCTTCTCCTCCTCCTCCTGGGATCTGTATAGCTCTGTACACCCAGATCATACACAACCCTGCAAGCACAGAGCAAAAATACAACTTGTACCATATCCTGCCTTTCGCTCTATTGGTCTCAAACAGTACTGCTCCATCCCCTACTCCTCCTCCCATCTCTCTCTCTCTCTCTCTCTCTCTCTCTGATCTCAGCCTTTGTTTATGTACTCTGGAGGTCCTTCTTTTGCTCCATATTTTCCAAAAGGGAAGCTTATGTAAAGTTCCTCTTTTGCCCGTGATCGTTGAAACTTGAAACATGGCATGAGGTCGTGGATACATGAAGACCATCAGATGCGGATAATCTACCGAAGGATGTCGCAGTGTGTTTAGATGACACGATATCACTAATGGGTCATTCTTCCATCATGATGACTAATAATCCATGTAGAAAAGGAGAAGAAAAAGGTGTTACATCTCCTGTCGAGACAGATTAAAATAATTATCATGGTCATTTGAGCAGATAAAAGATAAAAAAAGTGTCATTTATTGTGAAACCATCTTGCAATCTATGATAACTTACTTTTGTATTACTAGTAGGTGATCGGCGGCTAATGATCCTTTTTCTTCCTTTCTATTATGTGGGAAGGAGGCATTATTCCTAAAAGTCAAATTTGGCATGTTCAATCTTATAAGGTCAGTGATAGCAGTTAAAATTTCTTTGGTACGAGAGATTTCTCCTATACGAGGAAATCTCACCACTTTGTTCAGAGAAATTCTTTCTTCTAGTGTATAAATAAGAAGCACATATCAAAACATCTTTCATTTTTTTATTTTCTTCATGATTTATTCTATCTGAGAGCATTTTGCTAGGATCAAACTCTCTTCCCCACCCTTAACCGACGCCGAGAACCCTCTTTCCTTTACTGGTCGCATCTCTATCAGGTTCTCGGTCCCTTTCCCTACTCTCTCCTCTTACGGTGATGCTGGTTCGAACTTCGCCGTCACTTGAAACTGCTCCTTCTGCCTATAGAGGATGTGCTACAAAGATAAGGACGAAACCCTTCATAAAACTCTTTCCTTGCCGAAGTAAATGAAAAGAATCGGTGGATAGAAACCTTTGGCAGGATCAATGCTCATGGCAAATTGAGGAAACCTCTCTCCACTCACTAAAGTCCTGATTTGCCACCCTCCCACCCCGCACCGACCCGGAGCTATCGAGTTCCCATGCACTCTAGCGCCAGTTCCAACAGCTGTTTCGTCTCCATGACTCCAACGTCGACCAGGCCCTCATTGATGCCCTACCCATTGATAAGTAGATGAGATTTCCCTAACTGTTTGAGGAAATCTCTCTACTCTGTTGAGGGAAATCCTCTAACCTGTTGAGGAAAACTCTCCCTTCTAACCTGTATAAAAGAAAGGGGGATATGTTAATAACAATCAACTTCTTCTGCAACTTGTTTGTCTATTTATTTTCTATCATGGTATCAGAGCAGTTCCTCCTTGGCGACAGCAGTATCGCCGTGTGTTAGCCATGCGGCCACAGTAACACGTTGCCTCAAGCAGAGTCATTGAAGAAGCACCAAGACACGGATTCAGAGCCAGTGCTAACGAGCACCGTCTTGGCTCTGCTCATCCACTTCTTCTCTTCCTCGCTTCCCGGCTAGCAGCAGTCGCAACTGCTGCATCTTCCTCTACTGCAGCAGCTTTCGCTGCCGCTTCCCTCTACACAACAGCGCCTCCTTAACGGCGGTGTCTTCCTCCTCAATAGCGACGAATGGCGAACGACGGTATCTTCCTCGCTCAGTCTTCCTTACTTAACGATGGCTGCCGCGTCTCCCTCCTTCGCTGTCGCAGCCACTTCCCGGCCAGCAACAGCCGCAACCGCTGCATCTTCCTTCCTCTACCGCAGCAGCTTTTGCTGTCACTTCCTCTATACACCTAATTGCTGCAGGTTTCTCTCACTGCAGTTTCCTTGAGTACCACTGCAGATTTTCGCGGCCACCTTCCGGTGAACTGCAGCCTCTACAATCTACTGCAGCAAGCAACAATCCACAGCAGCTGCCGGCGACTTTGGGCACTATTGTAGATTGCCCAATCTGCTGCAGCAAGCAGCAATCCACAACAGCTGCCGACGACTTTGGGCACTATTGTAGATTGCCCAATCTGCTATAGTAAGCAAGCAATCTATAGCAGCAGCCCCCTCCCTCATTCTTCACCTTGTGTGACCTGAGTATCACACAAGGTTCGCTGCAGTTCTGCAAAAAAAAAGAAAAAAAATGTCTTCGTTCACTTCTTCTGATG
>LVTN01001830.1:41677-53341 GCA_001649415.1 Musa itinerans | reverse complement strand
GGACTTTGTAATAGCTTAGGAAATGTCTTTAAATTCATAGTTAGCATGTTAATTAGGGTTAGGATTAGGTGTTAATCCTATAACCCAAGTAGGGGCCAATTGGGCTCGACATTGGACTGGTTTGGGCCAAGTTTGGAGCCCAAATAGTGAGCTGGAATAGTGTAGGCGATGGCACCACCAGACTCGGCGGTGGCACTGCCCAGAACCCAAGAGTTCGGGCGGTAGTACCGCCATTCTGCGCGGTGGCACCGCCCAGCACCCGAAGGTCGGGCGGTGGCACCGCCACTGATAAGCGGTGGCACCGCCAGCATCGGGAACCCAAAGGAATTCAAATTTTGGAGCCAAAATTTGAATCCTCTTGGGGTCTATAAATACCCTCAATTCTTAGCAGAGAAAATAACCTTTTGAGAAGTTAGAAATTGAGATAAAGCCTTAGCAAAGTCTTTAGCAAGTCTTGTTTTCAATTGCTTGAGTGTTCACCTCTTAGAAAATTTGTAAGAGAGTGAACCACTTGTAAAAGGTTGTAAGAGGGGTATTTGTCCTTCCTCTTCAAAGTAATTTGCTAGTGGAAGTTGAGAGCCTCATCGAAGAAGGCTTCGCAAGTAGATGTAGGTCGCATGACCGAACCACTATAAATCGGTTTGCGTTTATCTTATTGTCATTTATATTACTACAAACCATCTTCACTTTGATGCTCTACTTATTTGTCTCCTTCTTACGTATACCTTCAAGTTAAAACACAATCGAAACAGTTTCAAACGAAACGTTGCTTTTATCGTACGAAGATTCCGAAAGTGTTTAAATCGTCGAAAGTTTATCGTTCTCTACCACTACACTAATTCACCCCCCCTCTTAGTGCCGCTCCGATCCTAACAAAAAATTAAATTTGGAAACTTAAAAGCGTATGCGAGTGTAGGCATAGTAAAATCATAGTAAGGAGCAAAGGCAGTTTGCTATAAATGTAAATTGCTTAAAGTAAATGAAAACCAAATTTTTATAGTGGTTCGATCGTCGTGACCTACATCCACTCCTGATTCCTCCTCCGTCGAGGCCACCGGCATCTACTATCGATCTTCCTTTAATAGGCAAAGATTAACCTCCTTCTTATACCCCTCTTCTCCTTTTCACAGGTTTAAGTGACAACCTTTACAAGCACTCACTTCTCTATCAAACTATTCTAACACTTAGACTAGAAAAGGAAGATTCTCACAAGAGATTACAAGAGAGTTTTTCCCTTTTTAAATTCTCTGTGTTTGTGTTAGTTAACCAGGGATGAGAGGGGTATTTATAGGCCTTAAGTTGATTCAAACTTGGAGCCTAAAAATATCTCATCCCAGGTCTCCTAGATACGGGCAATACCACCGCCAGTGTAAGTCTGACACTAACACTGCACTGGGCGGTACCATCACCTGACATCTTGCCATTGGGCGGTACCACCACCCAGACTGGCGGTACCATCGCCTGGCACCCTGCTAAGGGTGGTACCATCGCCTGACATAGTCTCGGAGACTATGCCACGACGATACCACCTCTTGGGTCACATTTTAGGCCTTTTATTGGGCCCAACACAATCCTTACATGGGCCCAACTGGCCCATAATTGGGTTGGCCCAATTCCAATTCTAATTACGTGCTAACTACGAAATTTAAGATTTCTTCCGGCGAACTTCTAATAAACTTCCGATGATCTCTCGGCAATATTCCAGCAGACTCCCGGCAAGCTCTTGGACTTCACGATGATCTTCTTGGAGAGTTCAGACGAGCTTCTTTGGCAAGCTCCTGGACTTCTCGGTTGGTTCCGGCAGACCTTCCGACGAACGTCCGGACGTCCGACGAACTCTCGAACTCCCAACGAAATCATGTTCTTGACTTCGGTACTTCATTTTGCTTTATGCCTTGCTATTGTAGTTAATCCTACACACATAAAACACACTTCGATCTAGACAATTATTATTAAGCTTGAATCATGTTGTTCAGCATGTCATTGGTCCATCGATACTTCGTCCGATTCTTCGGCACATCATCCTCTCTTGCGGCCTATTGCCCAATCGGCTAGTTGACTCCGCAACTCCGATATCCTTGACATAATATCCGCTCTTCTTTTCCCTATGCCCGAAACTTTGGCTCGAAACCTTCTGTCGATACGTCGAATGAACCTTTTGTCGATACGTCCAATCTTCTGACATGTTCCACCGGCCCAACATGATTCTCCCTGCTTTAATTGTGTCATCCTGATCGAAGATTCCTACGTCACTAAAAACGCAGATCAAATCATAAACACTTATCAATTGGTTTCATCATCAAAATTTGAGATTCAACATGTTTCACCACAGTAATTCAACACGGTGATTAAAGATAAATAATCACTCTTTCAATACAGTGATTCAAATTATACAAGAGTTGAAAACCATGATTTAAGTTATGATTCAACAAATATGCATTTAATATAATGATTCTAAATAAAAAAATTGAAGTCTTCATTGTACGACAACTCAATAATAAGATCTTTACCTTGATGCTTCGTCCTCATCTATACCATCAATCGTACACTCTATCCCTCTCAAACCATAATGAATAGTTATATCTTTCTCAGCGATTGCTCGAATTGCTTGAAAAAACTAAGGAAAAAACCATAGCCCTCCCTCTCTCGACAAACCCTAATTAAGGGTTTTCGAAAATTGAACGATTAAGAAATTTAAATTAGGGGCTTGGGTTGCTATATCTTCCTCAGTAATTTACCTAAGATCGAGAGTTACTACTCATAAAAGTCATTATTAAATGGCTCATAATCAATGGTGTTATGATCTAATGTTGGAATTGGTTCAATCTTCCTCTTGTCCACCACAGTCGAGTTGTCGTCTGAATCATATTCGACTATACCCAAATCAACCACCTTCATTGCTACATACACCTCCTTATCAAAGTCATACTCGGGGTGAAGAACTTCCAATGCCAGAGTTAATCCAGTGTCCTTCATAGACCGTAAGAAGCTCTCGACTAGGTCATCCTCATTCTTATCCTTATACTTGTTGCCCTTATCATTGGGCTTCATAAAGGTTGAAGGTGATGCCTAGATCTTCTCTGAAATACCATAGTCAACAGAGAGCCACCGGCCTTGCACATGTCACTGATGCTGTAGTTGGATAAGTCATTTGGGTGGATAGCGAAGCCAAATAAAAGGATAGCAAAGCTTTTATAAAAGTTGTCCTTTTGTAAAATTAATATATTTTGGATAATAATAGTAAAATTACTTTTTAGAATCTAAAGGATCGAGAAGTTAAAAATGTCTAACTAATAATATGTAATTAGCCCGATTGTGATGACTACCCAAAGGGGTGCCCTGAGAATAGTTGCCAAGATGGTGGACCGAAATATGATGGCGAGGATGGCCATCCTGCATACGGCTGGGAGGTTGATGAGCCCATATGTAGTTGTGAAACTGGGGATCTAGTGAATGTCTACTACGTGGGTGATCTATTCAAAGGAAGCTGCGTGGTGGGCGGTTCAGCCAAGGCTGGCTGTGATCTAGCGAAGGGCGACTACGAGGTCGACGTTCTAGACAAGGGGTGTGAAATTGGTGGTCTACCGAATTACTGCGAAGCCGATGGAGTTGTGTACGACCGTAATACAACAGCGGCCATAGGAGCAGTAGTAGGCGGGCTCCCGGGAAATGAACGGACAGCTTGAGCCTGGGAAGGCGCAGAGGTAGCCCTGACTGATGTTGGAGCACCAACCAGTGGTGTCTGCTAGGCATGAGGAGGAGGGGGGATCCGTGGCGCGGTAAGGCCCTAAGGCCCGTTACTGGCGACTAGGCCCTACGAAAAGGCCATAGTTAGCGAGCAAGAGGCGAATTAGGGAGGGCCGAGACAAGAGGAGGCTAGGAGAGTGGCGAAGAAAGGCAAGGGCGGGAGGGGAGCGTTGGAGGCGGCCGACCTAGGAGGCGTCGTGTTGGGTTGATAGCCCACGAGTTCAGCCCATATAGGCTTTAACAGCCCATAGCTCACCTCCCTTTTAATTTAACCCTAGATCTAATAAGGGGGGTGTGGTGGTTGCGAAAAATTGGGGAGAAAAACTATAGCAATAAGGCAGAAAACTACAATAACAACTTGATTCAAAAAAGAGGAGAAAATGGTAGAAAAATAAGAGGAGGAAAGGGAAGAAGACAAGGATAATGCAAAAAGACTGTTCTCAATCATCCAGCCAATGTTCTCATCTCAAGTTAGATCAGATCTACAGTAAATTTTTATTGTGATTACTTAGAGAGATTTTAGATATTGTTCACAGTGATGTAATTCTTGTATCCCAATTATTCTCCTGAGATTATTGCTTAGGTTTTGGGCAAAAGACTATGAGATTTGTATATTCATTATTCTTATAGTGGATTATTTTTGGTTTGCCCCATGGTTTTTACCCTCTACGTTGAAGGGGTTTTTCACGTAAATCTTGGTGTCCTATTTGATTATGATTTACATTTAATTCTGCTATGTATTACGGTTTGTTTGTATTTGTTCATATACAAAGTTTATTCTGTTAGGATCGAGTTGGCACTAAGAGGGGGTGAATTAGTGTAGCGGATAAAAATCACGTCGAGTCAAAAATCTTCGTATGATAAAAAACCATTTCGGAAAGATGTTAACTTGAAAGCGTATTCGTAAGGTAGTAAAAGCAATAATTTAGTTTACAATTAAAGTAAAGAGCAAAATAGAAATGCAAACCAAATTTTTATAGTGGTTCGGTCATTGTGACCTACATCCACTCCCGATTCCTCTTCACTCAAGGCCACCGGCTTCCACTATCGATCTTCCTTTAATGGGCAAAGATCAACTACCCTATTACACCCCTCTTCTCCTTTTCACAAGTTTAGGAGACAACCTTTTACAAGCACTCACTCCTCCCTAAACAGAATTCTAAACTTTAGAACTAGAGGAGGGGATTTCTTAAGTGATTGCTACAGTGTTTTCTCACTTTTAAGTTCTCTATGTTTGTGTGTGTTAACTAGGGATGAGAGAGGTATTTATAGGCCTCAAGTGGATTCAAACTTGGAGCCTAAAAGTGTCTCATCCCTGATTTTCGGGGTACTATGATACCACTACCTAATAGTCTTTCAGAGACTATGTCGAGGTGGTACCACCACCTAGTTTAGTGGTACCATTGCCTAACACAATCTCGGAGACTATGCCATAATGGTTCTACCTATTTGGTCATTGTTTAGGCCTTTCACTTGGCCCAACACAGCCTAAACTTGGACCCAATTCTAACCCAATTACGCCTAAAACATACTTCGATCTAGATAATTATTATAAAGCTTGAATCAAATGTTATCTGGCATGTCATTAGTTCATCGACGCTTCATCCAATTTTTCGGTGCATCGCCCTCTCTTGTGGCCTATTATCCAATCGACTAGTTGACCTCCGTAACTCTGATTTCCTTAGTGTAATTTCCACTCTTCTTGGCCTGATAACCAAACCCATGGCCCAAAGCCTTCTGCCGATACGTCAATCGATCATCCAACTCGATGTCCAATCTTCTAACATGTTCCACTCTGACCCAATATGATTCTTCCTACTTTAATTATCTCTTCCTAATCGAAGCTTCCTGCGTCACTCAAAATATATATAAGATCATAAACACTATCAATTGGTTTCATCATTAAAATTCGAGATTCAACAATCTCCCCCTTTTTGATGATGACAACCATTTGATGATAGAGTTAACCTTAACTCCCCCTATCAATATATCATATTGATAGAACCTTGAATTCAAATTGAATTCAAGTCAAAGCAAATTTAATCATGAAATCATTATGAGTCCAAGCAACATATCATCATAAAATCATACATAATCAAAATTTTAATACATCATTCCATGCATGATCATCATTATAACTTCTCCCCCTTTCTCATCAATGAAAAGAAGAAGTGCAACTATAAGTGTTTGAGATATGCAAGTTTTACAACATATAAGCTAGCAACTTTTGAATTATACAAGATAGCATGTTTTTGCATCTTCTTGAAATGTGTAACTTGGCAAACATTACTTCTCTTGAGATTTGCAAGATAGCACTTCTTGCTTCTCTTTTGAGATAAGCAAGCTAGCAAGTTTTATATCATGCAAACTAGCAAATTTTACTTTTCTTTGCAATGTGCATGCTAGCAAATCTTTCTCTTTTGAGATGTGCACACAAGCAATTCTTTCTCCCCCTTTGTCATTGGCACAAGGAGGGGAATAATAATACAATGGTGCAATTCATTTCCCTTTACATCAATTTTCAAATTATGACAAAGATAAAATGTCATTCTTATTTCAATATGCCATAATTGAGAAAAACCTTGAATTTAAATTGAATTCAAGTCAAGGCAATTTTAATCATGATTCACATCATATGCAATACATCATATACATCATCATAATAAAATCATAAGTATTACATGCATCATTCCAAATCATAAATATTTCACATCATTATGTTATCAATTTATCAAATTACATTACATCCTACTATGCATGATCATAACTTCTCATTTGTATGCATCAACATAATATCATGAGTATTGCATAATTTCATTTCATCACTTGAAGGATAACAAGAAAAATTTAATGATGAGATATACTTCATAAATAAAAGGAATTATAAAAATCATATCATGAAAGATAAGATCATGTGAATACCAAAAGACATGGTTCATTTTGATAAATATTCTCTTTAGTGAATAACAAAAAGAAACAAGGAGAAAATGATCTCAATGCATAGAAAGATTTCAAGTATTAAATATTGAGAAATCAAGATCGTGATTTCGATTAATAACTTATTCAAATCTAAGTCATCAAAATCACTTTAATAGTTCAAGAGATTTATAAAATAACATAAATAGATTCATTAATCTCCTTTTTTGAAAAATTGATAAAGTAGAGAAAAGGAAATTTTTCAAGGAGAAAGCTTTCCTCTTTTTAGTGTTTTAATTCATATGATTGATTTCATATAAGTATGCTCATCAATGTTTAAAACCAAAAAAGAACTTTCATTATGGCAAAGATCGATAATCCATAAATCACAAGAATCATCATGCATAACTTCGAAATATAAATTCATTAAGTATGATCATTATGCATTATTAGATCATCAAGTATGGTTTCATTAAACATAAGGCATATTTAATCAAAATCGAAAAGCTATACAGAAATCATCAAAATACACATTATTACTTCTTAAGAACATACATAAGATTAGTCTTATTTGGTGTACAAGCATTAGATTTATATATAACATTTTGTTGTATTTTAATAAAAACATGCAATTGTCATTATCATTTTCAAAATTACTAGAATGATCCCAATATTTTTTTTTTTTTTATTTTTTACTAACTAATTAAAAATAACTCATGAAAAGCATCAAGCAATTTCAAAATAAAGCGAAGGGGTTTTGGTTATCTCGTCGTCGAAAATCGTTAAGGCATAGTTTGCCCCCTCGCCTTTGTTGGTTTGTTCTTCATCTTCAGATGAACTTGATTCGTCCCAAGCCATCTTGAGTGTTTTATTGTTCTTTGGCAACCTTTTCTTTTTAAGTTCATTTTTATTCTAAGTTTCATGTTTTATAAATTTTATAAATTTACTTGTGAGGAGTTCTATATCATCATCACTTGAGCTTTCGCTCGAGTGGTCTTCTTGAGTTCTAAGTGTAAAATCCTTCATGTTCTATGGAAGGTTGTTTTCAAGTTTATCAAGTTTATCATACACCTTGCATGTCATTTCATAGGTCATCAAAGACCCAATAAATTTTTCAATCGGAAAATAGTTCAAATCCTTGGCCTCTTGAATGACCATTACTGTAGGGTCCGAACTATTTGGAAGGGATCTTAATATCTTGTTAATAAGTATAAAATTCGAAAAGCATTTACCAAGAGCTTTAAACTATTGATGACATCGGTGTGCATGTCAATAATAATTTGCTTGGCTACATACGAAATAATTCAAAATTATGCATCAAAATATTTATTTTAGAGTCTTTAACTCTACTAGTACCTTCATGTGTGATTTCAAGAGTATGCCAAATCTCAAAAGTCATTTCATAAGTCAAAAATATGATTAAACTCATTTTTATCTAAAGCGTAAAATAAAGCATTTATAGCTTTCACATTTAAAGAAAATAATTTTTTCTCAAAGTCATTCCATTCATTCATAGGTTTAGAGGAGGTTTGAAAACCAAGTTCAACAATATTCCATAAATCAAAGTTCAAGGAAAGTAATAAAACTCTCATCTAAGTTTTCAAATAAGTGTAGTCCGTCCCATTGAACATGGGAGGACGAACGATAGAAAAGCCCTCTTGAAAGCTGTAAAGAGCCATTTCTCTTGGGTATTAAACCAAATGAGAAAGAACATGGCTCTGATACCAACTGTTAGGATCGAGACGATAATAAGAGGGGGGGTGAATTAGTGTAGCGGATAAAAATCACATCGAGTCAAAAATCTTCATACGATGAAAAATCATTTTAGAAAGATGTTAACTTGAAAGCATATTCATAAGGTAGTGAAAGTAATAATTTAGTTTGCAATTAAAGTAAAGAGCAAAATAGAAATGCAAACTAGATTTTTATAGTGGTTCATGTTGAATCTCGGATTTTAATGATAAAACCAATTGATAAGTGTTTATGATTTAATCTGTGTTTTGAGTGATGCAGGATACTTCGATCAGGATGAGATAATTAAAGCAGGAAGAATCATGTTAGGCCGGAGGAAAACATGTTAGAAGATTGGACGTCGAGCCGGAAGATCGGTCGACGTATCGATAGAAGGCTTTGGGAATCGAGCCAAGAAGAGTGGATATTGCACCAAGGATATCAGAGTTGCGGAGTCAATTGGCTGATTGGGCAATAGGCCGCAAGAGAGGACGATGCGCCGATGAATCGGACGAAGCGTCGAGGGACTAATGACATGCCGAACAACATGATTCATGCTTAGTATTAATTGTCTAGATTGAAGTGTGTTTTTACATGTGCAGGATTAACTATGATAGCAAGGCATAAAGCAAAAGAAAGTCCCGGAGTCAAGGACGCGATTTCGTTGGGAGTTTGAGAGTTTGTCGGAAGTTCTGCAGGAACCAACCGAGAAGTCCAGGAGCTTCCAAAGAAGCTTGTCGGAACTCGCCAACAAGATCATCGTGAAGTCTAGGAGCTTGTCAGGAGTCCATTGGAACATTGCCCGAGAGTTCGTCAGTAGTTTGCCAGAGGATCATCGGAAGCTCGTCGGAAGAAACCAAGACATAGGGACTTGTTTAGCTTAGGAAATGTCTTAGAATTCGTAGTTAGCAAGTAATTGGGTTTGGATTTGGGCCAACCCAATTAGGGGCCAGTTGGGCCCATGTAACGACTATGTTGGGCCCAATGAGAGGACCAAACAGTGTCCCAAGAAGTGGCACCGTCGTGGCACAGTCTCCGAGACTGTGTCAAGCAATGGTATCGCCAGTCTGGGTAGTGGTACCGCCCTTGGCAAGGTGTCAGGCGGTGGTACCGCCCGTACCCAGGAAACTTCGGATGAGATGTTTTTAGGCTCCAAGTTTGAATCAACTTGAAGCCTATAAATACCCCTCTCATCCCTGGTTAACTTACACAAGTATTAAGAGTGAAACGCTGCTGTAATATTGTGTGAAACTCCTCTCAAAGTTCTAAGTGTTAGAATAGTTGGAGAGAGGAGTAAGTGGGGGTGTAAGGGTTATCTCCTAAACCCAATAAAAGGAGAATCGAGTTGTAAAAAGTGGTTGGTCTTCACCTATTAAAGAAAGATCGATAGTGGATGCCGGTGGCCTCGATGGAAGAGGAATCGACATAGTGGATGTAGGTCACGACGACCGAACCACTATAAAATCTGGTTTGCATTTACTTTCTGCAAATTACATTAATTGCAAACTGCCTTCAATATGCTCTTACTTCGCTTTCAAGGTTAAGCATTTCCGAGTTCGGTTTTTAACGTACGAAAAGATTTTCAAAACCGATATAATTTTATTGCTGCACTAATTCATCCCCCCTCTTAGTGCCGACTCTTTTCCTAACAATTGGTATCAGAGCCTCGTATTTCTCATTTAATTTAATACCCACGAGAAATGACTCTTTTTGGCTTTCAAGAGGGTCACTCTCTCATTCGTCCGCCCTTGTTCAATGGGACGGACTACACGTATTGGAAAACTTAAATGAGAGTTTTCTTACTTTCTTTGGATTTGAATTTATGGAATATTATCAAAAACTATTTTTGAATGTCTGCTCTTCCAATGAACTATGGGAATGATTTGAAGAAAAAGACGTTTTCATTAAATGCTAGAGCTATGAATGCTCTATTTTGCGCCTCAGACAGAAACGAGTTTAATCGGGTTTCTACTTCCGAAATGGCTTTCGACATATGTCACACTCTTGAAATCACACATGAAGGCACAAGTAGTGTTAAGGATTCTAAAGTTAATTTTTTAATCCATAATTTTGAATTGTTTCATATGAAGCTGAGCGAAACCATTATTGACATGTACACCCGTTTTACGGATGTCGTCAATGGTTTAAAAGTACTTGGTAAAAGTTTTTTGAATTTTGAACTTGTTAATAAGATCTTAAGATCACTTTCTAAAACTTAAGAATCAAAAGTTGCGGCAATACAAGAAACAAAAGATTTAAATATTTTTCCACTTGAAGAACTTATCGGTTCATTGATCACATATGAAATAGTGCACAATGCACATGATGAATATGATGAACAAAACCACCTTCCAAAGAACATGAAGGATTTGGTACTTAGAACAATTAAAGACCACTAGAGCATAAATGGTGAACTTGAACTCCTCATTAAGAAATTTAAAAAGTTCATAAAACAAAAATTAACAAACAATAAGAATGCAACTACTTGTTATGAATGCAAGAAGAGGGAAGAACCTTAGGATGAATCGAGCTCCTCCGAAGATGAGGAGAAAATCAACAAAGGCGAGGTGGCAAACTATGCCTTAACGGCTTTCGACAATGAGGTAATCGAAACCCCCTTAATTTATTTCAAATTTACATGATGCTTTTCATGATGTTTTTTTTTTTAGAAATTTTATTTTTCTTGAAAATTACATGTTTTATAATAAAATGATTTTGAATGCCTTATGAAATCATGTTTGATTTGAAGTAATGAGTTGATATCATGCTTAATGAGTTTATATTTAGAAATTGATGCATGGCTTTTGTATGGAAAACTAATCATGAAAAGTTAGATTCACCTAAAAAGAAAAATGCATGACTACAACAAACAAAATGATCTTGATTAAAATGCTTCATGTCTAATGAAATCATGCTTGATGATTTAGTGATGCATATTGATGTTTTGATACTATGATTGACGATTTTATTCTATGCATGAGATTTTAAACTTATACATTGATGATTTTTATGATAAATCTATGTATGTCATTTTGAATCTCTTGAAAAATGATTTTGATTTTAATAAATGACTTTTATCCGATTCTTCCACATATTCTTGAGATTTATAAATCAAAATCTTATATCTCCTACATTTCCTTTTACCATTTACTAAAGAGGAAATCTATAAAATTAACCATGATCTTGATAATTATGTTTTGAAACTTTATGTAAATCAAGATCGTTCACCATGACTTCTTGCATTTTATTAAAGAAATTATTTATCAAAAT
>LVTN01001830.1:7198-20445 GCA_001649415.1 Musa itinerans | reverse complement strand
TCCACCGGCTCGACGTCCAATCTTCTGACATGTTCCTCCGGCCCAACATGATTCTTCCTGCTTTAATTGTCTTATCCTGATCGAAGCATCCTGCGTCACTCAAAACGCAGATTAAAACATAAACACATATCAAGTGGTTTCATCATCAAAATACGAGATTCAACACCTTATGCTTCAATAGTTGGAAGTTTAATATACACGATGATATTTATGAGGCTAGACATCGTATATGCAGTGGGTGTTACTTGCAAATCCAAGAGTAGTGGGCAGTAAAGAAGTGGATTTTTAGATATCTCAAAGGGAGTTCTAAAGTTTGTTTAAGCTTTGGATGTGAACTACTAGTGCTGACAGGTTACATAGATACAAATATGGCAAGAGATATAGATACAAGGAAATCTACATCAAGTTTTGTACTTACTTTTGCAGGGAGAGCTGTGTTATGGCAATCCAAATTGTAAATGTGTATTGCACTCTCCATCACAGAGGCAGAATATATTACTGCTATAGAGGTTTGCAAAGAAATATTATGAATGAAAGAATTCTTACAAGAATTGAGGTTGAAACAGAAAAATTATATGGTGCATTGTGACAACCAGAGTGCCATCTATTTGTATAAGAACCCAACTTTTCATTCAAAGTCAAAGCATATAGATGTCAGATACCACTGGATTCGAAATATACTTGAAGAGAAGTAGTTTCAACTTTAGAAAATTCATACAGATGATAATGGAGTGGACATATTGATAAAGACCTTATCGAAAGAAAGGTAGGAGATATGCCGACAGTTGACCGGCATGGTTTCACATTGAGGAGTCATGAGACAGCCTCCCTTATGGGTTGAAGGGGGAGGTTGTTAGACTAACAGCCCACGAGTTCAGCCCATAGTAGGCTTTAACAACCCATAGCCCACCTCCCTTTTAATCCAACCCTAGATCTAATAAGGGGGGTGTGGTGGCTACAAAAAAATTGGGGAGAAAAACTACATCAACAAGGCAAAAAACAGTAGCAGCAACTTGATTCAAAAAAGATGAGAAAAGATAAAAAAATAAGAGATAGAAAGGGAAGAAGACAAGGACAACACAAAGAGATTGTTCTCCATCATCCAAGCAGTATTCTCATCTCAGGTTAGATCAAATCTATAGTAAATTCTTGCTATGATTACTTAGGGAGATTTTGGATATTGTTTACAATGACGTAATCCTTATATCCCGGTTATTCTCTTGAGATTGTTGCTTGGGTTTTGGGCAAAAGACTTTGAGATTTATATATTCATTATTCTTATAGTGTTATTATCTTTGGTTTGGCCCATGATTTTTACCCTTTACGTTGGAGTGGTTTTCCATGTAAATCTTGGTGTCATATTTGATTATAATTTTTATTTAATTTTGCTATGTGTTACGGCCTGCTTGTATTTGTTCGTATACAAAGTTTGTTCTTCTTTGTATCCCAACACGCCGACGACGTTTGCGTTGGCGGAGGGGGAGAATCCTGGCCGCAGCCTCGGAGGTCTCGAGGAAAACGGCAAAGACGACAACGCCATAGATTAAGAATTAAGCTCAGAACTTGGATTGGAGAGAGAGTGAAAGGGGTAAATCCTCCAATAAGAGCAAGGCGAAGGGAGAGATCGCGACTTGAGGAAAGAGGAGAAGCTATATGGAGCCAAGTCGGGATCGAGTGTGAGGGAGCAAAGCAACGGAGCTCCTTAAGGACCATGTAATGAAGCGAGCCGTTTAAGGTGGCACGAGGGGATTAAGGGGTATAGAATGAAGCAGGCTGTGTATCTTGTCGGAGGGCGAGCAGACGGAGGGGAAATCGAAGGGATGCGTTTGGTCACTATCGAAAGGCAAGTAATTATGACGATGACAACCACATGATACACGCGTGAGGCTTCATGGTTGATGATGCTTGAACCACTTAGGAACTAAAATGCATTTGATTTCGATTAATGAGTAATATGCTTATTTCATAAATAATTTTTGGACATACAAATGGAGTTGGTTTTAATGTTTAATAGTATAAACTATTAGTGGTATTTAACATGAGTTAATAATGAAAGGGGGATGTAGCTCAGATGGTAGAGTGCTCGCTTAGCATACGAGAGGTATAGGGATCGATATCCCACATCTTCAAGGATTCTTGTTTTGTTTTCTTTGTGGAGAAGTCTTGTTTTGTTTCCTTTATGGAGAGAAGTCTCATTTTTTATAATATCAAAATAGTCTCCCATTATTATTTTAAAAAATACACATAAATTATATATTTATGTTACCACTTAGAGCTAAAAAAGGAACATTCCTATTTTAAATTTTTTTTTTTCTTTGGATTCATTTTTTTCTAGTTAGATGCGGTCTCTCCAACCCTTGAGACTTGAACCGACCTCCCAAATGAAATTGATGAGGTATTTTGCTTTCTTGATCTTCTTGTGTTTGGTTTCAGAAACTTAGTAAGCTTTGGCCACGATATCAACATCTTTCATGACAAAACTTAGAATTTGGACCTCTTCAACACTCTCTTTTACCTATGTCTCTCCTAAAAGATTTTTAACATTTATATTTCATAGCATCCCAATGATGATAGTTGGATTTGGTCCCTTCATCCCTTGCTGAAGTCATTTTTAACTGTGCTTACACTTTACCCTCGGATTCACCCACCAATGGTGAGGCTTGGACCGACTAAAAGATGACATGAGGTTTGATGTTTCAACCCGAGTAAAAAAATTATATTTAAAAAAATTACACTTTACACTTTACCTTCTCGATAAACAATCTAACCCTTGTTATATCTACCACCATCCCTCTGATTCCACGAAGCACATCTTCTTCGAATGTTCTCATGCTTCCTCCTATTAGCCTTTCTTTCGAGATAAGTTGAATTACTACGTCACCGGCGTGGTTGATTGGCCCGATGGTTCTCGGCTTTAGGAGAGGCAATCCCCCTTATGGCTATATTTCTTTGGCAACGGTGACTTGATAGAAATAATTACTTGTTTCACAACTATAGAGTTCAATCGTTCTCCATCTAGCCCACAGCTTTGGCTACAGTGAACCATAAAAATCAACTTTCCCTTACATCCACAACCCTAGCCAATCAAGATTTTGATTTTATACTATATGTTTTGCTTCACTAGGAAGTCCACAGCCTTGTGTTGCTTCTTTGACCACAAGTCCCATGAATAGTCGCATCGTAATCACAAATCGTCATTTTGTTAATTCACCAATACAATTTATTTTTAATTACACTTTACGAAACTTCTTATTTTTCCTTCAAAAATTTCTAATCTCTAACAAGCCTCTCAATAGGATTTGAACCCAGATGAAGTTCTGACCATCTGTTGAAGAAAAAATAATAATAATCTTATCAGATCCCTAATAAATTCTTTAATTTTTTTTAAAGCAGATGATTATTCATTTGCTTATTTTATTCTATGGATAGTCGAGTATAATATTCTACTCCTAATCTCACTCATACCCTATATGTATGACGAAAATAAGAATACCATATTTTTATTTTTATTATTGCTATTGATAGGAGTATAGTGAAAATTAGATAATCTTAAGATTAAAATATTCTAGCTTACTAAACAAAATAATAATGTTTCTCTATACATAATATAATTATAATTATAATATTTAACCAAAGAAGAATACTAACATAACATGTCTAAAATTTATGCACACTAAATACTCACAAGTCATTATCCATATCTACACTGGCATGTGCTCACTTTCCTACCCAAATACTTAGCTGGGGTACTAATATTCTTACCAGCAAAATAGAGTTTATAGTGAGTAATCATTTAGTACGTACAAGCCTTTATAGTTTCATTTAGGTGAGCATGCATATGTCATGTATACAATATTTTAAAATTATTAGCATAAGATATTTAATAGTAAACCCCTCAACATATGATTTCTTTAGCAAGCATAACCCACGACATATCATATGCAAAATAAAGAGATAAAATTTTAAACCAAAATAATTTGAAATACTTATATATATTTGTAAGAAGCATAGCAAATTCATAGAGTTCTACACCTCATATTACAATATATATGTGTACTTACACATTACATGTTATTATAAAATTTTATAAAAAGATAGGAGACATATAATACTAAATACACATCAAATTTTAGCTTAAAATAAAATCCTTTGGAAGCTAAACTATCCTTATAATTTAATTACCAATACATATTCTATTCTACTAAAAATTGGTTAGGTATATATGAATTTATAAACCTCATATTTCAGTGTATAAAGATGGTCATCACTCAATTTCAAATCTCACAAAACTCTAAAGGAACCTTTTAAAATATATCAAAATGACAAAGCCTAATCATATCCCTAAGGCAATCAATTCAACTTGAATAAAACCTCTTTTAAAAAAAATAAAAAAATTTGAGTATCTCAGATTGGGACAATAATAATTTTATGTACCAATCTCATCTTAAAGTTATACTAGAGGACTTAGAATTATAAGAATTCATACAAAATATATTTAAAAATCAAAGATAAATTCACAGTCTAGGTTACTCAAAAGTAACTAAAACAATTAGCCTATAATCCATAAAACTAAAACCCTAAGTATAGCAAGAGAAGAATTGAGTTTTTTCTACCTCAATCTTCCTTAAAGCTAGGGTTTCCTAGCTTCCATGAGAAAAGCTAAGAGTATAACTAAAGAAGGAGAGAAAAATCATGGGTTGTTGGGTTAGTTAAGAGAATGAGACCAAATTAAGATAGAAGTGCTTAAGAGGTTACCTTAAGGTCAATAGTTCAATCTCATTAGACCTCATTTCAAGTTTTTCTTTTTTTTTTCCTCTTTCTATTTTTTACTAATATAATTTTAATATTACAATAACTTTTATTCAGTTTAATTTGGTTTGACAAAAAATCATATTTTTTTGTCTAAACTCATCTTTCAATCTTACTTATGTATATCAACATTTAGTATAATACCCCTCTTTAATTTGTAACTTTATTTAATTTTTTATTACTCCATGTATGCTTTAAGTTGTTTATGATCCTCCACATATAAATATTTAAAACTCAAACTTTCTTACGTTAATCATGATCAAACTCATTCAAACCTTAAGATTCATTTAAGATCAATTAAAATTCAACTAATACTTCATATGCATGGTTATTATCATAATTTAACCTCATATTCAAGTTTGTTAGTATACTTTGGCTTGTTATGCTATGCTTAAAATAAACATGAATGCTTATGTATGCTTAACTAATATTTCATAGAACATTTAGAATGATATTTTTGGAAAGCATATGCTTTAATCTTAAAAGTCGAAAACATGAGCATATCATTTATCATATTTATGAAGTATAGATATTATAAATCATATGACTAAGTGAGGATAACATATAGATATTATTTATACTTTCATTAGTATGCTAATTATATTTCAAAGCTAATTATAGACATCACAAATCATATGTCTCGGGCACTACAATCTTCTCCTCCTAATAAAAATTTCATTCTCGAAATTTCTTACCTGAATAACTCTGAATATTTCTCTCACATCTCTTCTTCTATTTCTCAAGTTGTTTGCTTCATTGCATAATTCCTCCATAATATTTTGACTAAAGCAATCTTTTTATTATGAAGCTCTTTCTCTTTTCTATTAAGAATCTATACAGCTCGTTCCTCATACATTAAATTTTCATCCAATTATATTAGTTGTTCTTCAAGGACATGAGAAGGATATGAAATATACTTCCTTAACATTGATAATTGATGCATGAAATACATTATATAGCTTTACTAATGCAAGAGGTAAGGCTAGTTTGTAGGCTACATCATCAATTTTATCAACAATTTTATATAGTTCTATATATCGAGGATTTAGCTTATTTTTCATCCCAGATCTCATCACTCCTTTCATTGGTGCTACATTTAAGAATATTTTATCATCTATTTTAAATTTCAAAGGTCTTATCCTATTATTAACATAATTTTTCTGTCTACTTTATGCTGCCTTCATTCTTCGGCCAATCTTAATAACTGCTTCTGACATTTCTCTTACCAAATCTTGCCTCAAATATTTATTTTCACTCATCTTATCCCCTTAAATAGGTGATCAATACTTTTTGTTAGTTAGTGCTTCAAATAGTGTCATCCCAATGGTTGTCTAATAATTATTATTATAGGTAAACTTTATGGAAGGTAAATATTTGCTTCATTATCTCATAAAATCAATGAAATAAGCTCTTAGCATATCCTCTAATATTTGAATATTTTTTTCTAATTAGCCACCTATTTAAGGATAAAAAGTAGTGCTAAAAGCCAACTGTCCCTAGTGTCTTATGAAGACTTCTTCAAAATCCTTGTATGAATTTGGAGTCTCTACCGACAAAATAGACATCGACATACCATAAAGTCTAATTATCTCCTTAATATATAATTGAATATATTGATCCATTGAATAGTTAACACGAATAAGTAGAAAGTGGACTGTTTAGGTCAATCTATCCACAATAACCTAAATTTCATCATATCATTTGTTAGTCTTAGGCAAACTGATAATAAAATTTTTATTAGAATATTTGCAATGGATTTAAGATACTTGTGGTTGTCTAATATTTTATTTTGATTTGTTGATATGTGAGATATTTTTTAATAAATTGTATGATATCTCTCTTTATTTCTAGCCACCAGTAGTACTCTTTTAGATCCTTGTATATTTTAGATCATTGATTATAAAGATGAGTATGCATCTATTAAAATTTTTTACTTTATGTCATGCTCCTCTAATATATATAATCTATCTTGAAATCTGATTACCCCTTCATCAATATAAAAAAATCTTTTCTGTTACCTAACTTAATTTCAAACTTCAATTAGTTCAAATAAAGGTTCTTAATTTGTAACTTCTTAATTTTTCCTAAAAAAGATTAGCTGTAGTGATAGTGCTATCAATCTCTCAATTAAACTTTTAAGGATTATCTCATATTCAAATTTTTGCATTTGTATATGGAGAGATATTTGAACGAAAAAGTAGTTAAATTGACTAACTTTCCACTCAATACATTACAACCAGGGTGGATGCTGACTTTCTACTCAATCCATATTATCTCGATAATGAAAGTAAAAAGGATTTTTAAATTATGATTGCATGGGATATCTAGCAAATGTAATTAACACTAGGATGGAACCAAAGGTCAAGTCAGAGGATGTACCGGTTGTGAGAAAATTCCTTCAAGTGTTTTTAGATGACCTCCTTGGATTGCCACTAGATAAGAAGAATAAATTTATTATACAATTAATACCTAGTTAGCTTATGCATAGGATATCATATAATACAAATCAAAGAGGTGTGTTATATTAAATGTTGAGATACATAAAGTAATATTGAATGATAAACTTAAACAAAAAATGTTATATTTGTTAAACCAACTTAAACTTAATAGAAGTTGTTGTAATATTAGAATTATATTAGTAAAAGAAAAAAAGAAAAAAATTGAAATGAGGCCTAATGGAATTAAATCCTAGACCTCAAGATAATATCTTAAACACATTAATTTTAATTTGGCTTCATCTTATTTACCAACCTAATAACCCATGACTTTTTCTTTCATTTTTAGTCAATCTCTTAGTTTTTCTTATGGAGGCTAAGAAAACCCAGCTCTAAAGAAGAATGAGGTAAGAACAACTCAATTCTTTCCTTGTTATACCTAGGGTTTCAGTTTTATAAAGTATATGTTATATTTTTAACTATTTTTTAATAGCCTAGAATTTGAATTTATTTTTAATTTTTAGATATATTTTATATGAATCTCTTATAATTCTAAAACCTCTAGTATAACTTTAATTTGAGATTGATACATAGAGTTATTATAGTCCCAATTTGAGGTACTTAAATTTCTTTATTTTCTAAGAAGGGATTCTATTTAGGTTGAATTAACTTGGTTAGGGATATAATTAGATTTTGTTCTTTCGATATATTTTAAAAGATTTCTTTATGGTTTTGTAAGAGTTACAATTTAGTGAATACTACCTTTTTATACCAAGATATGAGGTTTATAGGCTTAAATAGTCTCAACCCCATTTTAATAGAATAGAATAGATATTGGTAGTTGAATTAAAATGATAGTTTAGCATTCAAATGATTCTATTTCAAGTTTAAATTTGGTGTGTATTTAATTTTATGTCTCCTAATTTTTCACAAGATTTCATGATAATTAAATATCATTTAACCAACTAAAATAGTGAAGTAAAATTTCTTCATAGAATTGTATGGTGGTTTGGTGGTTTAATTGATACTAACTAGTTTATTTGTTTATAAAGTGAATTGTTGAAAAATTGGTGGTGGAATTTAGATGAACTTTCAGATTGAATATAGTTTATTTTATAAAATATTTTATCAAACTTTTACTATAAATTATTGCTATAAATTATTATAAATCAATAATTCAAAAGGTAGGATTCTTAATTAGAGCATCTCATGATCCTATGCTTCCAATTTTATATGTATCGCTTTCTAGCACACTCGATCATTAAAGAATATGGTTTTTCAATGGCATCTTTGTTTTTAAGTTCAATCAGGTAAGTATATGTTTAATTCACTACAAAATAGTGATCGTAAAAATTATCATATATATAATATATTTTAGAAAATATATTTTGAATGATATGAATGTTATTAACTAGACATAAACTAAATATGAATATATCTATATTATAAGCATAAAAATATATGAATTATGATAAAAATATCTTGTATGTATTTATATATGATGATGTGTAGTGTGGGAGTGCACAAGTTTTCTGTACTATACAGTGTGGGAGTGCACATATGTATTATAACATATGGTGCAGGAATACATGTATATATTATGACGTGTAGTATGGAAGTATATGTATATATTATAATGAATATACGATGTGGGAGAGTACATATATGTTATAATATAGGGCCTAGAAGTCTATGAATTTGTTATACTTCCTACGGATGCATATAATTCTTTGGAAGTATTTCAACATATAATTTTACATATTTATTTTGTATATATTATGTTATAGGGTTATGCTTATCGTTAAATATCTTATGCTAATATTTTAAAATATTATATACATGGCATGATATATGCTCACATAAATAAAGCTATCGATAGGGAATATAAGACTAACCAACCACTATTCACTATGCCTCACTACACTAGCACCATATCAAGACCAATGTTCTCTTATCCATAACGATCGAGGTCTAAAAGGCAGCTTGAGATAATCTACGAGCTGCTAAAACTCTGAGTTGTCAAAACTCTGAGCTATTGAAATTTTGAGCTGTCGAACTATCGAGCTACTAAGCTGTTGAGACACATTCCAAGAAAATCAAAAGGTAGTTTAGATCGGTTATAAATTAGCTCTCATATGGAATATCCATAGGAATATTTTGAGAAGATTAAAGGATAATTCAAATCAGTTATGGATCAACCTCTTATCCATAGGGATATCCCAAGAAGATCAGGGGTCAACTTCTATTGGATATCATCGGTTACCCAGGAATAGTTCGAGTTGGTTATAAACTACCCCCTCTATGAGATTTATGTGGCATACTTATCTTCCTTTAGAGGTTAGTATAAATGTTGAATCTCGGATTTTGATGATGAAATCAATTGGTAAATTGTTTGATCTAATCTATATGTTGAGAAAAGTATACAGGATTAACTATGATAGTGGTAAGATATAAAGCAAATGTTGTGCCAGAGTCAAGATTGAGATTTCGTTGGGAGTTCGAGAGTTCGTCAGAAGTCCGAATGTTCATCGAAAGTTCCACTAGAATTAACTGAGAAGTCTAGGAGCTTGCTAAAGAAGCTCGTTGGAACTCGCCAAGAAGATCGTCATGAAGTCCAAGAGCTTGTTGGAAGTCCGCTGGAATATTACCGAGAGATCATTAGAAGTTTACCGGAAGATCGTTGGAAGCTCGCAGGAAGAACAATTGACATATCGAAACAAGAATTCTTTGTTAAATGTCTTAATTATCGTAGTTAAATATTAAGTTGAGTTAGGATTGGGAGGTAATCCTACTAACTCAGTTAGAGGCTAACTAGGCTCTTAACAAGGTTGAATTGGGCCAGATTGAATAGCTCATTTAACACTTGAAGTCGCGGTCGGTAGTGGCACCGCTAGGGCCAGTGGTGGCACCGCCTAGGACTCAGTCTCCCAAGTGTTCTGGGTGGTTGTACCATCGGCAGTTATTACCTGTCAGTGGTGGTACCGCCTGTTAGGCAATGGTACTGCTAGAGCTCAGTCTTTGAGAGCTATGTCAGGCAGTGGTACCGCCAAGTGTTAGAGAGTCAAGCGGTGGTACCACCCAATAATGATGATGGTACCGCCAGTACCCCAAAATCCAAGTGACACTTTTTGGCTTCAATTATGAAGTCAATTATGAAAATGGCTTTCAAAATTCTTCTTTTCCAATGAGCGATTGGAATGAGTTGGAGAAGAATACTTTCGCTTTAAATGCCAAGGCTATGAATGTCTTTTTTTACGCTTTAGATAAAATCTAGTTCAATCAATTATCTATTTATGAAATGACCTTTGATATTTGGCATACACTCGAAATCACTCATGAAGTCACTAGTAGAGGAAAGGAGTCGAAGATAAATCTTTTAGTTCATACTTATGAATTATTTCGGATGAAGCCAAGCGAAACTATTGTCAACATGTACACTCACTTTACAAATGTCATCAATAGTTTAAAAGCTCTTGGCAAATGTTTTTCGAACTTTGAACTTATTAATAAATTCTTGAGATCACTTCTAAAGAGTTAGGACCCTAAAGTAATAGTCATTCAAGAGACCAAGGATTTAAACAACTTTCCTCTCAAAGAACTTATCGGGTCACTAATGACCTATGAGATGACTTGTAATACTCATGAAGAGCTTGAGAACAACCTTCTAAATAACAGGAAGGATATAGCACTAAGAACTCAAGAAGACCACTTGAGACTATGATGATGACTTGGCACTCTTGACAAGAAAGTTCATAAAATTCATAAAAAGGAATAAATTTAAAAATGACACTAAAAATAAATTTGAACCCAAGAAAGAATAAGTTATATGCTATGAATGTTGAATCTCATATTTTGATGATGAAACCAATTTATAATGTTTATGATTTGATTTAGGTTTTGAGTGACGTAAGAAGCTCCGATCAGAATGAGATAATTAAAGTAGGAAGAATTATGTTGGGCCAGTGGAATATGTCAAAAGATTGGACGTCGGGCCGGAGGATCGATCGACGTATCGACAAAAAGCTTCGGGCCATGAATTCGGGCATCAGGCCAAGAAGAGCGGAAATTGTGCCAAGGAAATCGAAGTCGCGAAGGTCAACTGGCCGATTGGGCAATAGGTCGCAAGAGAGGACAATGCGCTGAAGAATCGGACGAAGCGTCTATGGACCAATGACATGCCAAACAACATGATTCATGCTTTGTAATAATTGTCTAGATTGAAGTAATATTTATTTATGTAGGATTAACCATGATAATGATCAAGACATAAAGCAAATGAAGTCCTAGAGTCAAGAACGAGATATCGTTGGGAGTTCGAGAGTTTGTCAGAAGTTCGGACGTTCATCGGAAGTTTTGTCAAAATCGACCGAGAAGTCCAAGAGCTTGCCAAAGAAGCTCATCGGAACTCTCCAAGAAGATCGTCGTGAAGTCCAGGAGCTTGCAGGGAGTCCACTGGAACATTGCTGAGAGATCGTTGGAAGTTCACCGAAAAATCGTCGGAAGCTCGCCGGAAGAAACCTAGACTAACCAGACTAGATTTGCTTAGTGTATGCCTTAAATTTCATAGTTAGCATATAATTGAGATTAGAATCGGGCCAACCCAATTAGGGGACAGTTGGGCCCAAGTTTGGGCTATGTTGAGCCAAGAGAAAGACCCAAATAGTGACCCAAGAGGTGGCACCGTCGTGGCACAGTCTCCGAGACTATGTCAGGCGATGGTATCGTCAGTCTGGGTGGTGGTACCACCCAGACACAGTCTCCGAGAGACTATCAAGCGATGGTATCGCTAGTCTTGGTGGTGGTACCTGTTAGGAAAGTGGTCGGCACTAAGAGGGGGGGTGAATTAGTGCAGCGGTAAAATCACGTCTTTAAAACTTTTTGTTTCGATTAAAACTGATTCCGATGAAAACTGTTTCGTAAAGATCTTAACTTGAAACACGTTCATAAATGTATTGAAGGCAGTAAGCAATTAAAGAGGTTTGCAGTAAAGATAAATTACACAAATATAAATGCAAACCAGATTTTAGAGTGGTTCGGTCGTCATGACCTACATCCACTTCGCCGATTCCTCTTCCGTCGAGGCCACCGGCATTCACTATCGATCTTCCTTTAATAGGCGAAGATCAACCTCCTTCTTACACCCCTCTTCTCCTTTTCATAGGTTAAGGAGTCAACCTTTACACACTCCTCCTAAACAAATTTCTAAACTTAGACTATAGGAGGGGATTTCTCTAGTGATTGCAACAGCGTTTTCTCACTTTTAAATACTCTGTACTTGTCTTTGTTAACCAGGGATGAGAGGGGTATTTATAGGCCTCAAGTTAATTCAAACTTAGAGCCTAAAAACATCTCATCCTAGGTTTCCTGGTTATGGGCGATACCACCGCCTGTGCTGGGTGGTACCACCGCCTGTGCTGGGTGGTACCACCGCTAGTGTCAGTCTAACACTAACACTGCACTGGGCGGTACCACCGCCTGACAGGGGCAGTACCACTGCCTGACACCCTACTAGGGGCAGTACCACTGCCTAAACTGGCGGCACCACCACCTGACATAGTCTCGGAGACTATGCCACGACAGTGCCACTTCTTGGGATACTGTTTGGGCCTCTCAATGGGCCCAACGCAGTCCTTACATGGGCGTAATTGGCCCATAATTAAGTTGGCCCAATTCCAATCCTAATTATGTACTAACTACGAAATCTAAGACATTAACTAAGCTAAACAAATCTCTATGTCTTGGTTTCTTCCGGCGAACTTCTGACGAACACTCGGGCAATGTTCCAGTGGACTCCCGGTAAGCTCTTGGACTTCACAACGATCTTCTTGGCAAGTTCTGATGAGCTTCTTTGGCAAGCTTCGGGACTTCTCGGTAGAACTTTTGACGAACGTCCAGACTTCCGACGAACTCTCGAACTCCCAACGAAATTGCGTCCTTGACTCCAGGACTTCATTTTGCTTTATGCCTTGCTATCGTAGTTAATCTTGCACATGTAAAAACACA